>JAHWFP010086648.1:0-28674 GCA_023313725.1 Lithobius niger
GCTAGCCCAGGGTAAATAATAGGCGATTTATGTAATTGTTGCTGCGGAAGCCTCCAAAGAGTCAAATTATCTGGCATGGAACATTTTTTTTGGCTATAGACAGTGACTTTTAGGGGAACCTCTAATTCAATTGCTGTCTTAAATATGGGAGTATAATTTAATATGCATCATTGTGTTGTGTATTAAAGAAAGTGCAGTACAAAATAAAGATTTCAACTACTGTAATACCCTATTTTTTCATTGCAGAAATATCAGAATGGTGAAACGGATGAATTGGATGGGTTTGTAGCTGCCCTTCGCAGTAACATTGAAATCTTTGTGAACCGAATGAAGAGTAATTCGAGCAGGGGCCGTAGTATTGCCAATGATACTGCGGTTCAAGGCCTCTTTATGAATATTACTGCCATGCACTCTCAACTACTCAAGTTTAGTCAAGAACAAGAAGATAGCCGAGGTAAAGAATGCCATAAGCATTCATTATGTGGTGAATGATATAATTGTAAAAAACTAACACTTTTTCCACTAATCAAAAAAAAACGCAATCCAGAATAATGTCAATCCTTTAAATTTTCGGAGAAGAAACGTTCTTCTTCAGAAAAATCTCTATAAACATAGCAAACAAGTTTCTCACATAGTTGTCACACGGGATTTAAATCTGGAGTGGACCACTGATCTCTCTGTATCAAGGTTGGCCTGTTGCTTACAACTTTCCTCCTAACTGGATCCACCTATGAATTCATGGAAGACTTGATGCACCCCAAACTTACAGCAAAGTAGGAGAAAAAGTGGAAGCAACAGTACATCCTCAAATATTAAGAATTCAGCAAGGCTTACCGATGGTCGGCTAGCTTAGCCGATTAACTGCTAATCAGTAGCCTGGTAAGCCTTTTTTTCATATGTAACCGAGCTGAGCCAAGTTTTTTTTTTTTTCCTGAGAGACAGTCATGACACGTGATTAACAGTTACGAGCAAATGTATTTTCATTTCTCACTTCCCCAAGACTCTGAAAAAAACAGTAAATATTCTAATGAAACAGACACTTTTTAAAATGCTGTATCATAGCCTATATGTCCAGTTCTACGATAGGGATCTATCTATAGCCTATATGTCCAGTCCTACGCTAGGGATCTGTCTTTGTTTTAGTGAGGAAGGTTTGTTTTTCCGTTATTTCCTTTCCAGACAATGATCGGTAGCTCGGCTCGGCAAGCAAGCCATTTTGGAGTCAAATCGGTTCGGCATCGGCTCGGTGAGAAAAAACCAGCTCGGGAAAGCCTTAGAGATCAGTGGTCCACCTAACCGCCCGATTTAAATCCTGTGTGACAACCACATAAGAAAGTCATTTAGAGATTTTTTTTGAAGGAGAATGTTTCTTCTCCGAAAATGAAGAGGAATGACAGTATTCTGGACTCTATTTTCCTTGATTTGTGGAAAAAGTGTTAGTTTTTACAATAATGTCTTCAAATGTCCACCGTTATCGCCGCTTTTTTTGCTTTTATCTTGGCACGAATTACTTAACATAAGTTAACAGCCATTGGGTACTCTTTGTCTTCAATTTAGGAATGACATTGACATTCTTAAATGAATTTAGCGTAACATGTTTCATCCAACATTGTTACCTTGTGTAGCGATATGTAGGTGCTAAGTTTCAGCCAGTAAAGTTTAAATAAATCTAGATAATGTGTTATTTTATTTTTAGTTCGTTATGAGGGCTTGCAGGATAAACTTAATCAAATCAAAGATGCAAGAGCTGCTCTAGATGCTCTTCGTGAGGATCACCGGGAGAGATTACGTAGGGAAGCTGCGCAGGCTGAACGGCAACGCCAGATACAGATGGCATATAAATTGGAAATTATGCGCCAAAAGAAACAGGTAAAACGGCCCTGGGCTTTGCATGCATTAATTTTGTTATATATTAAAGCTTTATGGGTACTGAACCTGCAGTTGATGTATGTCAGTGTATTGTGCATACCAAGAGGCTGTCAACAGATAGAAGTGGATTCATAACAAACACGAGTCATGCATTCATACAGAACATAAAAAAAATTGCTGTATGACCACTGAACCTGTAATCAATGTAGTGGCAGTGTATTTTGTATACTCTAGGCAGGCATTTTGTATTTTGGGTTTGATTCGATTTCAATCGAGTTTGGGGAACAACACCTCAATTTCGAAATTCAATTTTTTCTTTTTCGATTTTAAACTTTTATTTTTCAATTTGTATCGTACACGGCGATAGCCGTGTATATATATGATTGAAGTCCTCTCTCCAGCAAAACTAAAACTTTAAGTTCTCCGTTTCTATTCAATATATTTCGACCAAACTTGGCCAGATAGTAGATAGCAACTTTTCCCAAGTTTATACCAACTTTTATGCAATTCCGTGCAAGCGTAAGCGTACGGAGCCACACGAAAACTTGAAAACTGTTCACTTGTTGGTGTTGTTTTTGTTCTTGTGTGACACGGTTTAAGAAAAAACTACTGCACCTACCTAAAATCTGAAACATGATCTAAGCCAGAAATTTCCCTGTACTTCATCCTCACAGAGACCACTTTTTCAATTGGTCCAGCCATTCCGGAGTTAGGTCCCTGAACGATCATTTTGATTGTTATACGTTGTTTTAACCATTGTGATTAGGGAACAATGCTACTCTGCAAACTCCATATCCATTCTTCGTACACGTGGTATGTCTTTGCTAAAAAGTCGATTGTTGAAGGGCGAAATGAAAGAATCCGTGTTTCAGCTAAACGATATACATTTAAACCAAATTAAGCTACGTTGTTAATCTTGAGGCCTTAGCCTTGAAATTGGCAGCTACAAACGATAGAATGGCATATTTATTTCGCAGATGGAGGCTGTCAGAGCTGAGTTAAATTGTTTCAAAGTGGACAGCAACAATCGACTGCATGCATAAAGTTTTGTAGCGCGACGCCATAGTTGTAAAAAAGGTACACGGATTACAAACAAAAACGTCAAGTGTATCGTAAAAAGGGGGATATATGATTGAATTTTCACTTGTTAAATGAACACGGATAAAAATTGATGATTTTTAATTGAAATAATAAAATGTACAATTGAGAAAATTCCATCTGTTTAGGTGCCGTTGTGCTTTATGTTTTAAGTATATGATTGGTAAAGCACAACAGCGCCTAAACAGATGGAATTTTCTCAATTGTACATTTTATTATTTCAATTAAAAATCGTCATCAATTTTTATCCGTGTTCATTTTAACAAGTGAAAATTCAATTGTATATCCCCCTTTTTTATGGCACACTTGACGTTTTTGTTTGTAATTTATAATGTTACTCCAATACTTAAGAACTAAACTTTGAATTATGTGTTCATTTATTACGCAGAACTACATTTTGGTATACCACAAAGTTAGAACCCCCTCAAAAAAAAAGTACTTGAATAGACCATCCTTTTAGTCAAATTAACTTCATACATTGTGCAAATTGAACCAATATTGCCCCTTAATTGATTGTTAAACTTAACACTAGAGAATAAAACAAAATCTTACTGTTGAAATTTTAGGGCAATGGCTACACTATTTTAGCAATGGTTAACATTGTGCCATACATAGTTGCCACATAAAACTAATTCATTACACATTTTTGACTAAAGTTAAGGTTTTAATTGATTCTAATTTTTGTATTAAACTTTAATTAAGTGTATTTATTGAAAAAAACTGCAAAAGAATCGAAAATAATTCATCTCATTATTCCATGCGGATCTCGTTAATCGTTGGGAATCTCGTTACTCGATTTTTGATTTGGATGGATTCGATTCGATTTCGGCAACTTAATACAATCAAAATCGAATTTAAAATTTCGATTTTCGAACCGTCTTACAAAGTTGTATTGCGGCCAAAGGTACTATCTGTACATCCGTACCGCACACAGTAAGTTGAATAATTTGCATTGAATTACTTTTTTGTTCAATTTCAGGAGTACCTTGAATATCAACGCCAGATAGCCATGCAACGCATGCAGGAACAAGAAAGAGAAATGCAGCTGAGGCAAGAGCAACAAAAACAACAGTACATGCGTGGATTGCCGCCAGGAGTCTATGCTCCACAGGGACCATACATGCAACCCCCTCCGCAGAGTAAGTGGAATTTTGATATCGGGCGAGACTGTTTTCGAGTACTGTCATCACGAGGCATTGTTTGATATTGTAAATTTTTTAGGCACAAATGACGGCAGCCCAGTTCACAATCCATATCCACCCCAGCAATCTCATTGTCCGCAAACGTTACCTCAGCAGTCATTTCAGCAGCCGCCTCCTGATTTCCAACCACCATACAGTATGCCAGGTGTGTGGATAACATGTATTGATGAAAACAGCACAACTCTTAGTTGAATTTAAAATAAAAAACCAAAGATGTCCACAGTAAAGATAAAACTCGCAAGGTTTCGAGGATAATTTTCACCCCGTTATCAAATGAAAGGTAAAGTCGGCCTAGTAGCACCGTAAACGTAAATTCAAACACTAAAGCAAATATCATGCACAAGAACATGACGACTAAAGGCAAAAAAACAAAATCGAGGACTTCTAGCTCCCTAGATGGAATAGATACGCAGTAGGAAAGGAATTTAACCCTTTTGGGTCCAAACGATGACATATCGTCGCATCAAAATCGTGTCTAAAATGCCCGACGAACGATATATAGTCACTTCAAAGCCCAGTTGCAAAAAAAAAATTCCAATTGCGTACAACAGAGGTGTAATTCCGATTAAATTTGGCATTTGGAACGTATGTTTTCGGTTTTTTTAAATTCAATATCATCCTTTTGATGACCTTAATTGATGTTTTTGTTGGTAATGTCGTCAAAATTTACGTTACAGTGACTTTTGTTTGAGGAAAGTAGCCCTTTGTTCAAGCTGCCCTCGTCAATGCAATGCACGGCCGCCATCTTGGTCGTCTTAGAAAACTGGGAATCCACGCTTCCATTGCTGCTGTGAATGACATTATCAAGTTCACTGCTTCTATTCCTCGAATAAAATGCTCCGTTTCAACGACCTTTTTGAACCACTGCCCGTATCGCGAGATACGATTGGTTCGTTCGTAGCACGTGACCACTGATCGTGAAGGGGTCCAATCTCAAGAGTCGAGGTCAAAGTCATAGGAGCTAGCTAGCACGCACGCGTCTTACGGACAGCCGGCTATGTTGGTGGCCGACAACGGATGGCGTTCAACAATTGTGAATACTGAGGAAATAAAACGACTTTAAACTATTTGTACGGTATTAAAAAAAAAAGCATAAAAAAAAGATTTCGGAAGCAGTATATGATGCTTTAATGGAAGAACAACTGGTGGATGTTATCATTTCAAGGTCTCCTGGGTACTGCAAGTTGAATTTTCATAAAGCACATTTACGTAGTCGAACGTAAACAATTTCTTTTAATTTTGAGAACGTAATACGATCGTCTCTAGTATATTTTTGCACAATAATTTATAGTATAATTATTACATCTGCAATTTTTTTATACCCTGAGATCGCATAGTTATTTTGCTACGATTTATTTTACTGAGGAACGTAAACTAATAAGTTTACCGCGACCATGGTTTAGCTGTGGTCTTTTTCGCAGTGAACGATAAAAATGGCGTTGGACCCAAATGGATTATCCTGTAATCGCAGGCTGTTTTTAATTGTTCTACAGCTGTTTATTTTATCGTATATACAGGTGGAAGTGGGGGGGGGGGGGGGGGCCCACTGTTGTTTACGTCATGTAGTGGGCGAGCCAAAGTTGCCTTATGATCGGAATGTATTCAGAATCTTTCTATTGTCATTTGTGAGACGGAATATGGTTGAGAAGGATATTTAGACTGAATGACGTAAGTTTCCAAATTAATTATGGATCTCTGTGTTCTTTCTTGATGAAAACAATGCTGGGATCGATACCACTAGGCTGATCTTCTCTTAGCACTTGAGAACAGTTTTCAAATTGTCCCTGAAATGTTGCGTTTTTTTTTTGTTTTACTTGTGCATATCTTTAACGTTCTGTTGTAACTCGTAACAATTTTAATCGCTTTTTTTTTAAGCTTTTGAATTGTGCCAATGTTAAAATGGTATCTAACGTCGTTCTCAAATTATTTACCAAAAAAACGAGTGCCAAAAAAGACACAAAAGTAATGAAAAGTCCACAACATTGCCTTAGATCTAATGGAGCCTTAACTTGCGTAAGTACCGTAAAACTTTTGATATGAGCCTGTTTTCATGTTTAGGAATGGCCCCTGGCATGCCTCCTGTAAGTCAAGGGATGTATGGCCAAGCACAGATGGTTCCTCCTGGAGGCATTCCTACACAGCCACAGCATTCGCAAAGTGGCCCTTCTCAACAAGTGATGCCCAACAATGGACCTCCCAGCATGCCTCCCAATACAAGTAAGAAAGCAAGCAATTGATAGGCCTAGGCCACAACCAAAACTAATTATTTAAAAACCAAGGACTTAGGCTACGAAAAAAAAATTAGTTGTTTCTCAGGCCCTGCCTGGTGGTCAAATTTGCCCCTTGTCGATGCTTTTTATTTGCTAGGTCAAGCTAAATTTATTACCGTTACAAGGAAAAGCAATTCAGTTAGCTGAAAATAGGTATTACTTAGCCTAAATTAACCACTTTCAGCTCCGTAAAATTAAGTGTTTTGCAAGTTTTTCCGTAAAATTAAAATGCAAGTGTTTTGAGCAGTTGAAAGTAAAACTTGACTTACTTCCAATAAAATAAAAAGCCTGGTGGCCTGGTTACTTTTTGAATGAAAATACCCGAGAAACAAACTTATTTCTTTTCACGGCCTTAAGTCTTGGCCGATACCGCCATGGGTATCGGCTAATTGTTTCATAGTTACTGCCGATGAAAGAATGGCAAACCGTTTTTTTGTTGAACTTACAATGATGCTAATTGCCAGGTGCTAATTTCAAACCAAAAGCTGCTGCCGTTCTCAATTGGCATTAACTATGTTCAGAATAATATTCCCAGTTTTGGTAGTATAATTTTTTTTTTAGTTTTTATCATACTTCCCCAATGCAAAAGCCTGCCTGTCCTCCCCGCATATCTGGCCTCCACATTTTTTGATACTTTGGTAAACATAATAAGCTTAGTTAACTGACGACACAGATGAGTTGATCAAAAATCCAGTTAAGCGAAAACTAGAAATGGATATAGAGAATGTGTGTGGAGACCTTAGAGGCGGTACAAATGATGGCGCCAGCAATTTCTTAATTTTGTTTCTTGGAACATTAGCGAATGTTTAGCTGTTACCCACCTTATCTGCTGATCTTTTGATAAAATAGAAGCAAGAAATTAGATATTTAGCTATAACGAGCTCTCTTCCGTTTTTATGTAGTTTGTTCCAACAAAGGCACTTCATGTCTAGACCTTCGAACGCTTCCGTTCATGTCTGTTTGCGCCACCGGCCGACGCCCCCAGTTTTGGTAGACCACCGTTTTCTTCTTCACAATTCATGTTTTGGAATCGCTTCTTTATTCTTGTTTCTTGCAACTTTTTGGTTGTGGCATTCACTTTGGTGTTATGCATTGTATATGGGAAGTGGGAGGGCTTTTAAAAAATCCCAGAAATAAAAAAATAATAATAATTGTATTTCTAGGCAAACTAGCCTATAAAATTCTGATTAAAAAAACAAAACTTTTGCAGACCATTCCGTCACAACAGTCCAGCCGGGTCCTCCAGGGTCCCACGTGTTGCCAGGAGGTAGCCTTCAAGCGCCAAATCAGATGATGGGCCCCCAAACATCCCCACATCCGTCTTCGGAACAACTAGTCCCCGCACAGTCTCAGGAAGCACAGCTCATTAGCTTTGATTGACGAATAGCAAGAGACAGCTTAAGCTGCTAGGCTTGCTTGGTCATTTAAAGGTTTTTTTTTTGAAATTTTAATCATGAAATAATGTAAATCACCTTTTTATTTTAACATTATTTAATTTAGGTCTGCAATTTCTACTCTTCGTAAGTAATAATCCCGAAACAAGATCTTAAATTATTTATGATGTTTTACAAATGGCGTTCTCAAAAACTACTCGGGAGTTGTAAAGGTAATACAGTCTAACTAGAGACTAAGCCAATAATTTCATTTGTGATATTGCTAAAAAATTCACTGATACGATATTTGCCACAAATCAAGTTATCTTGAAGTTGTAGCAATTGCAAATATTGTAAATCGGCCTTATTGTGCTTGTAAACGTGTGGCAATACACGATCTATTTTACCTTTTTTCTTTTTGTTATGCGTACTCCAAGTAAAATTGTTACGAAAGTTGTGTCTATTGTGGGCAGTCTTGCTCAAGAATTGCTAGCCAGTCAATATGGAGGAAGGTCACTAAGCCTGCATTTGTATTTCTAAAATTGCTGTATATAAAGTTTGTGTGATGAAGCATTGTTGGCAGTATTCTGCACTGTTTATGAAATAAAGTAACAACTAAATACTGAATTTATTTTAAATTTAGCAGTAGAATGTTGTAAGGGTAAGGCTGCATTGATATTGAATCGCCTAATAAATGCTGTGGAGAAGCTAATGCTCACCCCCATGAAATGAGTTACTGTCCAAAGCGTCGCACATTTAAAGAAATTGCGTCTATCTCTTTAAATCTCTTTTACAGCAAAATTAACTAAAAACTTCACATATTTAACGAAATCTAATTTAAATCGTGTTTACTGTTTCTTGGAAAAGTCTACAATCATTCGCTTCCGTGATTTGGTTTCAGTCTAGGACTAACACAATGGCCTGTTCGCATTTATTCATGAATTTAGGTTATTAGATCGTCCCTCCTCCAAGTTAATTCATAGCTTAAACTTATGAAAACAAATCCTGGTAATGTCCAGCACAACTGAAGATGTTAAGTTTGATTGGACCGGGTACATATCCATCAGTCCCAGGAGCTTCCATTTAAGTTGGCATTAGTTCGAGTTAGCTGTAGATAGAGAATCTATCTGCAGCTAATGGAATCCAATTTAGATAACAGCTCCTGTTACCGATGACCATGTAGCCCACCCAGCCCATGAAACTTCATCGTAACATCATCAGGTTATAATTTCGTAAAAAAAAAAAAAATAAGTTAAAACTATTTTAAGGTGGAATTTGGACAATGAATAAATGAGAATAGGGCTTTGTGGTAATGCTAGAACTCGGATGAATAAGTGTATGACTTTCCGCCATGAATTTAGGCCTAACACCCACCCTGGACTGAAGATTCAAAAAAATGAATTATGGCTTTGTTGCCCTGACCACTTTTTACCGAATTAATTTTAGAAGTCCATGGGCATTTAATTAGCGATTTACGGAGTGTCAGCATCTCTGTAATTGTGTGACCTCTTCAGTCTTGGTGTTGGACAGCTTCAGATGGAGGGAAAAGTAACTCCTAGGCACAGCCCAGTGGTTCATGGCTCTAAACCGAACAAAATGACGCCATGGCAGGATTTAAAACAAATTGCGAGTTAGTGCAAGACTCAGGTACCCAAGATGGAAATGTCTGGGTTTTTCTCAGGATCTTCTTAGCTACGTATTAACGGTAAATAACACTTAAAATTTTATATTTTAACAATTAAATTATGAAGAAAGGGCAACTAAGGTCGATTCTTAAATACGAAAATAATTTAAAATCCATTTCATACTGCAGTTTACACAATAAAAAAAGATTTTTCTATTTTAGTGTGTACCATTTCTTGCCAATAGACGCCGCAAAGTGCGTTAACTATGGGATTCCACTTCCAAATAGTGGTTCCCCAACACGTTAGTCTTCTTCAGGCTTCGTGTTTGCGATGTTGGAGAGCTTTGTTTACTCCATTTTGACAAGCGGTCGCCAATAACTTGTGGAAGAAGCATAAGCATGTGTTCCCAAGCTAATCACCTCCAAAGTAAAAACAATCACTTGATTTTTAAACATTTAATCAAGACTAAATATAATATCTGAAAAATGCACGAGTTAGTTAAACTGCAGTCTAGTCAACAGAGGCATGTAGTGACAAGTGGAATACTGGCAAGTTGTAAATGCATTCTTTTTGTGGTATAAAATAATACTGTACGCAATGGATTTTATTTGTTCTTTTCGTATTTACGAGAGTTAACACGTTGAGTACTTATGACGAGTTAACTCGTATTGCACTGGCCTACTCAATGCGCGTTTTCTAATGGTGGGACATAGCTACAACTAAGTAAGTGGGATTTTCGGGGCACGACGCCATTGTTCAGTAGATGACATCGAGGCCCCAATGGTGTTTTCAATTATTTTATAACAATGGTCTTGCAAATAATGTTAAGATATTCTTTTACAAATTGCTGCTCCATGCTGAAAGCACGGCCCTCAGTATTGTTGTAGAGTTCATTGTTGAATGGGTCCCAAGGTGAAATACTTGCAGAGATGGCTTTAATAAAGGATTTCACCTCCGTACCTACTTTTTTCGTTACCAAGAAATGCAGCTTGAAGTACTCTTCAACCTAAAGCATTTGACGAGGGTCATACACACAAGAAATTACCAAAAATCAATAAATTCCAGTTTTTTTTTTGTTAATCTATACAATACAATCAAAGTGTTATTTTATTCCTGATACAATTTAAGACACGAAAAAGATTGTTGCAGTTCATACTGTGAAATCAACAACTTGAACAATTACCGAAATAAAAACGCCCGCACACTTTCACAACGTAGACAAACTGTTCGTTGGACGTTTTTATTTTAGTAATTGTTCGAATTTTAGACATGTATCGATACGAGTGGGTACACCATTGTGTTCATGTATTTCAGTGTTTACTACTAATCTGTTTCTTAAAACAATCATCTCTGGCAAGCCCCTATTGGCAATAAGTTGCACATTCAAGGCCTGGAATTTTTTCTTCAAGATTTCAAGTCTCCGTACAAATCCTGGAATATCTAAGGACCAGCGTTCCCTAGAGTGTCTCATCTGATAAGCAAAGACCTGAATGTGAAACTTAATCGTCAGTGGTGGCTTGACAGATTGTATGGTAGTTGGCTCTGCAAATGCGGGAGGTTGTGGTAAGAGCCAGATTCAAAAATGCTAGTGTGTTCACTGTGATGTAGAACTCCGTACTTTTTATCTAAAGCCTGATGAAGCCAACAACAGCTAGTTGATGAAATCGAAAGATTGGCAAGCGGCGTTTACAGTGGCTTATTGTCAACATCACAAAGAAATAAGAAGAATAACACAATACACCAGTTCAACAAGAACCACCAAAAGTTCCCTCATTAAATTTTCGGTGAAAACTTGAAGCCGTTCACCTTCATCAAAATGCAACGAAGCACAAATTTAAACACGAACGTTACATGGTTGTGGCTACTTTAAAGCAGACGACGACGCGTCAGTGAGAGAACCACTGATCTATATACATGTATGCACTGAAGCCCCAATGCAAAGAGGGGAGACAGTCTCAACAGCATCGCCCATCATGTAAAACACCAGATTGCACGGAATTCCACGACAGTTTTGCTTTCCTCCAGCCCATGAATCTCAGGCCATTGTTCGTTTCAAGGGCAAGAAGATTCCACTCATGAACCTGACTGGTGCCTCCCACGTCCTAATGGAACAACCAGTATGTTCTGATGTGAAAGCCAAGCTTGACAAGCAGTGGTGCTTGAGTTCGTAAATGTATATAGATCAGTGGTTCTCTCACTGACGCGTCGTCTGCTCGAAAGTAGTCACAACCATGTAACGTTTGTGTTTAAATTTGTGCTTCGTTGCATTCTGATGAAGGTGAACGGCTTCAAGATTTCACCGAAAATTTAATGAGGGAACTTTTGGTGGTTTCTTGTTGAACTGGTGAAATTTCCTGAAGGTGGAACTGTTTTATTCTTCTTGTTTCTTCGTGAAGTTGACGAAAATTTCCTAGACTGTGAAAAGAGTCTTTGTTGTGGAACTGTGCAGTGATTTTCATTGTTTTTACACGAGTTTGGTACCCAAGGAAGCCAAGCTGTGTTTGCAAAACTCCCAAGTGTGGCCAAATAACAGAAGAAGAAGAAGATTGAATAAGTCGACTTATAATTGAAGTAATTATATCGAAACGAGCCAGTGCGTAAAAGCACTCGCATCAGCCACAGAGTATTGTGTTGAGAAACTCGAGATTGTTGGTGGCCCAAACACCCAGATCCTCAAGTGACATATCCAAACGTCGAAACACGTTTAGAAATGTGTTGCTGACGACGATGTTGCCCCAACACGGGCTTCAGTCTCATCTCACAAGAGGGCGCGCATGCACAACGCAACCTCAAGAGAGGACCAGAAGGCAGAAAACTCGAGGCAGCAATTGTGTCGCAATAAACCAAGTCTCTCTTGAATACTCGTTTCCTCAGTTCAGTTCGCACGCAGTCATTCAAAAAGGCAACTTTCCCCCTCAACAAATGCATAGATGGCATTTCTTTGGATTGAAGGTTAGGCCACTTAAAAAAAGGAAGTTGGTTCTCGGGCATTTTTCTCAAGAAATCCGTGAGGGCGAGCGGAATTTTTTTTTAATTTTTTTATTTTCCGACCCCTATTTTTCTATACATTTGGGGAAATAATTTTCTAGTTTGGGTAAAACACAGAATACTGCCTCGTAATGCTTCGTACCATGTGTCCACACAATTATTTAACGACAAGAATGACAATTTTATATTTCAATTTCTCGATAAGGGCTATTTTTGTTTTGTAACTGATATTTTGCCGCGTCGTTTCTTTTTATTTCCCTTCAGAAAATCGGTGCGGGAGGGCCTGAGAACCAACTTTATTCTTTTTAACGGCCTTACTTTTCTATTGTCCAGTATTAAGTGGGTGAGAACCCACTCCTTGTTGGAGCTTGGCTATGTCAATAGCAAAAGTCCTCGGCACAAGAACAGTGGCTTGGTTAAATTCGAACAACAGAGTCGCCACTCTTTGCCATCATTCCTTAAAAAAAAAAAGCAAAGAAATTAATCACTTCGAGAGAGATACTGTTTTCAATTTGCTTTTTAATAAGCATACCATGGACCCATGGTCAATGCTGTTAAACGTACTGGCAATGTATAAAAAAAAAACAGGTCGACGGGTTACATTTTGTCTAAAAGGTGTGGCCATTTATCTCGCACAAGATCTACCTTTGGCGTGACCGTGCTGATCTGGATCATCAAATTCATTTTTATGGAGTGAAACTAAATTGTGTGGAGGCCAAGAAGCAATTTACTTTCCCTCCTTGAACAGTTTCCATACTCGGATCGGCTGAAGTTTGCAAACATGGTCAGTTCAGCCAGCGTATTGGTTCGAGGTGGGGGGGGCGGCGGAGAGATTGAGGCATCTTGGGTATTCTTTTCTTTCATTCTCGGATTATATCTAAATTGTATTCTCACAAGACCAGTCATTAATGCAGACCGTTCTCTTCATTAATCTGCGCCAAGATATTTCTGATGAAATAATGCAATCAATAGAAAGAGTGATATCACATCAAAAACCAAAGTGGGAAACTGCCCTGTAAGTTAAAAACTAGCGGAACTAGTGTTTGATGCACCGTTAAAAACACTGGAACGATTTCCTTCCTCATGTGTTTTACGGAATGCGTGTATCCCGTCTGGTGTTTTTGCGTACCCTGTCTAGCAAAGGGTGTTTTTCGTTTGCTTGACTCCCTCATTCAGCGTATCCCTTGTTCCGGAGTCCATACACTTACATTACATATGATTCTTTCCCGCCAAAATGGTTGGAATACGCGTTTGTACATGTGAAATAAATAAATACGGCTTTATGCATGTGAAATAATAAATACGCCTTTGTATACCTGAAATAAATAAATAGGCATTGGAGACATTGTAAGGGAGGATTAAACAAACGAAGCTTTAACAATCAGCAAGAAGGCGAGCGGGCTCATTCTTGCCACGGTAGGAATGAAAAAGGGCGAGCGACCGACAATGAAAACGAATATGTGCTGTATCAATAACTTGCGGGCGTCTTGTGGCCGTCTCGTTGCCGTCCATCCTACGCGACAACTCGATTAACAAACGAAGCTTCAACAATCAGTAAGAGGGCGAGCAGGCTCATTCTTCCCACGGTAGCAAAGAAAAAGAGCTAGCGACCGACAATGAAAAACGGATATGTGCTCTATCAATTACTTGTGGCCGTCTCGTTGCCGTCCATCCTACGCGACAACTCGATTAACAAACGAAGCTTCAACAATCAGTAAGATGGCGAGCGGGCTCATTCTTCCCACGGTAGCAAAGAAAAAGGGCGAGCGACCGACAATGAAAACGGATATGTGCTCTATCAATTACTTGCGGCCGTTTTGTGGCCGTCTCGTTGCCGTCCATCCTACGCGACATCTCGATTTTATTAATAAAGATGGTTCACCTTTCAAATTCGAAGGTATGGTATAATTATAATTCAATTAATTTAAGTGGGTGAGGCCCAATCCTTGTTGAAAATTAGCAGTGTGAATAACTAAAATTTTGGGCCCAAGCACAGTGCTTTGAGTAACATCCAGTCGGAACATTCTTCGAAGCAGAATTATATTAGTTCAAAGGTTTCATTTAATCTTTGAACTAGTATATTAACACAAATATAATGGGGTAATTGTTGTTAACCTGGCAAATGTTTTACTCTGTTGATACCATTCATTTTTACCAGTTTTGCTTTCTGATAGCTCATTATTCATTAATATTATCCCTTTCCATGCCACGGACATACTCCCAAGTAAGCTTCGTTAGGGTTCCCTGGACCCCCCCCCTGCCCAGAGCAGCTATGTAGTTAGGGCAAACCCCCGACCCAAAAGTATCGCCGACTTATGTGCTCATGGAAATTTTAAGCCGCATTGTAAATACATTTTTAGCCACTTAAAAAAGGAAGTTGTTTCTCGAGCCTTTTTCTAAATAAAATGGGTCTGAGTGGGTTTTTTTTTTCTATTCACATTCCATGCAAGGTAGGCAAACAGTGATTGGGCTATGTACCAATCATTTTCACATGGACGTGAAACTAACTCACACTAACTCGATAAAGTACACACACACACACACACACAAAAGTGTAGTGATAAACCAAAAAAAATTTAAAAATCTGTCAATTTGGGAGTTTGGAGACCATGTGGCGGGCCTTGGAGGCTTTGAATAGAAGGGTTAAAGCACATTACACTGCTTTTCAAATCAATAAATGAGGCACAGCTTCACAATAACAAGTACAATCTATTCTCTTCTTAAGAAATAAATTACAAAACTGCATTACGTATTGGTGAACTGCGTTGTAGGATAATGCATAAAATAATATATTGTCGTTGTTATTAAATAACTATGGAATGCTTTTTCTCACACGTAAAGGCTACAGTGAGGGCATAACGATTACCACTTGTAACTTTATTCACACGATGACGGTTTTCTGAGCCTGAAGTAAACATAGAAACTCGACCTGTTGAAGAAAAAAGTCTACATCAGTATAGCTAGACAAAGTCGTTCACAATGGAGGTGAATGAATGAATATGAAGAGGTGCAAACCGAATTGAAAATGGCTATGGGGGCCTAGATCGTTTTCAAATCGCATGCGGTTTTATCAAAATTCGCCGTGCGATAGAATGGAAGAACCATGATTTTGGCGCTCTTTTTGGTCAAAACCGCATGCGATTTGAAAAGCACAACTCGAGACTAGGGCCCCTGGGAATGTTTTCTCTTCAGCATCAATTAAATGGAATGTTAACTTCGTTTTGATTTTAATTTAGCACCAACCGATGGTGTCTTGTACCTTTCAAAATCGATTCAAATGTAGATGTGTCATACTCCCGAGGACAGAATGATCAAAATCAGAGCCCTACCGTCATGGAACATCCATTGCATCATAGAATGGTCTCCTGCTATCGCAATGCAACGGCTTAGACTCGTTCAATGCAGCGCCCACCTGTGGCTTTAGCGATACTTGAATCAAGCTTTTGCTTACACTGTAAGCCAAATTTAAGAGACACAATCTAAACCCTTAAAACAAGAGGAATAACCAAAATAACTCTTATTCAGCAATTACTAAAGTCTTTGTAATCTATCTGAATGTGAAATCTGGGTTTTACTGTTTCTGACTTACAAGGCAGTTCACAAGCATTAGCTTCTGCGTCGACAATGAATCCCAAGCATCCATGTTATTGTTGGAGACAAGAGGCAATCGCATCAAAAGAAGAATGCAAAACTTTTATTTTTTAACGTACGATCGTACATAGTTGTTATGCTTGCCCTTGCATTCTCCCACACGATTGCTATGTAGTTGATTACAACCACCATCCAGCGGTTCCTAGCTAATTGTCGGTATGAATACGACCAAGTGCTTTCCCTACAAAGTTAGACATTTAATCCAAGGTTGTACCCACTAAACGAAAAGATCTCGCTGCATTCTTGATATTGGACCAAGTTTGTCCCTATCCTATATAATTATTCTGTGGACACGATTTTCCAATGAAAATATGCACATGGTTTAGCTAAGTGATAGGCAAAAACAGCAGTGCAGTTGGGTAAACCACATGCATTTGTTTTTAAATGTTATTTACTGATGCAAGGCTATTCAGCAGGTGTTAGGCATATTCAGCTAGAAATTCAAGTACTTTTTTAAAGTCGCACTATCATTGATTGAAAATCGTGCAAAAATACAACGGCACAATCTAGCGGCAGTAATTTTTTAAACTTTACAGCTAGCTCCCAGGTGTATGACGACATACAAAATTTTCACGCAATTATTAAAGAGAGAGGCCCGTGACTTGTTTGTTTCATTAAAAGAAATAGCGTTGTACATTCCATCCCTTGATGCATGCAAACAATTGCTAGATAGTAGTAGATAGCGCTAGACTTTTTACTCACGCCACGGTAAACACCGCTTGCCAGTGTTTTCCCATTGCGCTAGATGTTACCAGATTCTGCAGATTTTCAATCGATGATAGTGCCACTTTAAGCTGATTGATGCTATTCAGTAGTAAGGCTGCACCGAATCAAACATGGTTGAACAAAGGGTGTTCGGTTTGGTTTGGTTTCCGGACTTTCAAAAGAAAAATACCAAACCAAACATATTTCCACTTCTAATTGATGGATTTTGTTGTTTGAAGGGTTTTTTCATTAGCTTTCTGTTGGTCCAAACCACAAGTTACTATCTGTAACCGTTCATAAATTAGGAGGAAAAATGAAAAAAGTAGAGAAGATTTCTTTTGTTTAAAGTTTCTACATTTGTGCACTTACAAGTATGTGAACATACCTGCGTTTTTTATGAAACTCGTACCTTGGTAAATATATGAATCTTTGTGAACTGACTAGTTTTACATTTTATTTTAAAGGTTGATTGGTTTGACACATTTCTTTCGGTTCAAAAGTGTTCGGTGTTCGGCTCATTTAAGGTTGGTTCGGTTCGGTTCGGTTCGGTTCGGCTAAAAAAAAATCTGTTTAGTACAGCCTAACTATTCAGCATAAACCATTCAGCTGAATAATTTTAAGATTTATGGTATGCAGCGGATACACCAATTATTCATTACTAAATATTTACTATTCATCAGTGTAACTATTCGGTTGGATATTCAATATTCGGTATTCACTATTCAGTTCTATATACGGAGCACCTATATTTGACAGGGGTGAGCAAGTTCACTTTTTCACGTCGAGTTGAGTATAAA
Organism: Lithobius niger; assembly: GCA_023313725.1. NCBI lineage: Eukaryota > Metazoa > Arthropoda > Chilopoda > Lithobiomorpha > Lithobiidae > Lithobius > Lithobius niger. The sequence continues at coordinate 17,579 of JAHWFP010086648.1, forward strand.
GATTCAATTTTCGAAAATGAAGTAAATTACAGTAGAACCTCGATTATCCAAACTAATTGGGACCGAAGGGTGTTCGGATAATCCGATAAACATACAAAATAAAAGTGGAAAACATTTTTCTGTACTTTAAGTGTTCTTGTACTTGTACCTTAGTTTTAGTGTGCTTGATTGTATAAGACTACTGAAAAGAAAATTTTGCAAGAAATCACACCAGGAAGATAAATAAAACAAAGTCAATGCTTATAACATCTCTAAAAAATGGCAAATATCTGAATATTTTGTAAATAATCAGGGTGTTTGGATAATCGGGGTTCGGATAATCGAGGTTCTACTGTATTTTAATTGGAAGCCATCTTGGTTGGAAATTAAGGCTGTACAAATGCATACACCATATCGGTATTTCTTAGCAATTCTTTACAGATACCACACTTTAACACTGCTGTTAGAGAATTGTCTGCTGACTACCAGGATTCCAGAAACAGAAGTGCAACATATTGTCTTGTCCTGAACGAAATAGGTTGCCATCAAGAACCTTGTGTTCCCTACCTTCAGACTACCACATTTTCGGAAACAAGAGCTCAACACAAAGTTTTATCTTAAATAAAATCAGTATCGGCATCAGTATTGGTACAGCCTTAATGAAAATATATCAGTGCTGCCAGCAATCTCAATGTTGGCACGTGACCATGCACAACAAACTAATACATCGTAAGAAAATGCCAGACGATTGGCTGGCTAGCCGGCCAAAGCTCTCCGTATGCAATTGGATAACAATCAACTACGAATTTGACTACAATTCAGCTGCAAGGGACAAACTCTGCCTGGTCGCATGGAATGTAGCATTGTTGTAGAGATCGACAGGATACCGTTTTGCAAATATATCTTTGTGCAATAATTTACACTGTAATTATTACGTCTGTAATTTTTTATACCCGTAGATCGCTTAGTTATTTTACTGAGACAAGCAGCATGTTTACGACGACAATGTTTTGGTTGTGTTGCAACCGGTATCTGGCTCAATATAATTGCCGGATCCAGATCTCGCCGGATACCGCATTATCCGGTGCCGGATCCGGATATATCCGGACTCGGTCGATTCCTACGTTGTTGGCTGGCTAAAGGTTTTGTCTTTGTTGATTTTGTTTATAAGCAAATTGAAAAAAATCTGTGTTTCAGTTAAAAGCTTAAGTTTTAAACCAGATGACTTGTGTTAAAAATTAACTACTGCACTAAATTCAACATGGTCCGGCTCTATGGAAAAACCAATTTCCTGCTCTTCAGTTAATGGCGGAGAAAACGTGATTCCAAAGTTCTGCTATCTGGTGGAGATAGTCTAGTGTTGTACTGCATAGATTTTGTCAGACAGGTACTTCGCACAATTGTGGTAAGTATGGATTAAAAACACTCGACTTAACCGACAATTTCATCAGTGTCCAAATAGAGGTAAAGACGCTGGCAAAAATGCAAGTGTTAAAACTGTTTTGGGGGAAATGTTTTAATACCATGAATTTGTCAACTAGACTACAAATTCTGAATTCACTGTAAATGAACACTATACCTGATTTAGGCTCCACAGTTACATTAGCTTCTTTATCAAGGAAAGTAAATTGCCCCCCGGTGAAATCTTGGGCGTAGTCTGATAAATACAGCAAAGATGTGTAATGGAATGATTCATAAGTTTCCTGAAAAACAATAGGTGATGACTAAATTTGAAACGGGAGCATAAAATAATGAAACAGCAGTTAAGCGTTTATTCACCAGTTTACCTTGTCAACGTGTGGATGCCAATATTCATCGTGTATTGTTTTTGCTGGGTTAGCAGTCATGTGTGAAAAGAAGCTTGGATGTGTCAAATAGAGCTCAGTAGAATAAGCACCAAATTCCATAGCGACAAGATGGCGAATTTTTTCGGTGACACCTCTAGAAAATTAGAAGAAGCAACATACATGAGCAGGGAAATATATCTACTTCTGCAACTGAATGCTGACCTCTTGATGATGTAAAACCCAAAATGAAAATGTAAAATTAAAACTTAGTGAAAGCTTCGACTATCTACTCGTGTCAAGAGGGATGAGCACTTGCCACAGTCGTAACGTAAACCATGTGTTACGAGCAGCAAGTGCCGTCATCGTAGGGCTAAACCCACCTTGCACATTCATGGACGTGGAATGTAAACATTGAAACTTATCAAATGCTTCTTTTGTTTGCTCTTGTCACTCGCTTTTAATCACAAAACCCCCAGGAATTTTGAGCTAATATTGCGATTGCCGTTGGAGTATATTGGTTGGAACGCGATCATAATTTCAGCTAAACGTTAGTGACCATCCCTCCCGAAGAGAGCAGTGAGTCCAAGGTGAACGTTCACATCAGTCACTGTCACGTAACAGAAGAGAACCACGTTTTTCACAAAACGTTCATTCGCTATTTCCACTACACTTTCTGTAGCAAAAAAAACAACGATTCTGCAGTTGAAAATTTCACGACACAAAATTAAGCATTTTTTTTTTAACATTCAGTAAGGCTGTACCGAACAGAGGGTGTTCGGTTCGGTGTTCGGTCTTTCAATTGCAAAATACTAAACTGAACATATTTTCACTTCTAATCGATGGATTTAAGGTGAATATTTTTTCTTGGCTTACTCAATTTGTCTATTTAGTCAAAAAGGAGCCTACACCAATTATACAAACAAACATACACTATTTGATGAAAATTACAAAATAAATAAACAATAGAAAAGATCCAAGAAATTCTGCAAAATTCTACAATTGCAAAAAAACGTTATTCCATCTTAACAGTCTAGCCTCCAATTTATGTGGTCCACTGTCACTAAAACGGCCTAGCTAGTCACTGTGAAGCCAAATACCATTACTGACATGACGAAGACAACACTGCTTTTGTGTCAATACTTTTTGGCCTGAAGAAGGTCTGATCATTTATCAAAACATTAGTACGCGAGTTTTTTCTAAGTCCTGCACGTACATTGGTCGACAGCACAATTAAATTCCATGTTCTCTTGGCTCGAAGACCACGGCCTTGACCACTTGGCATATTAGCTCGCTTCTCTCTGGTAGAAGAACCCTCACAAAACTTGCTTTTCGTCCTTGGACTAATTTTTTTTTGCAATTCTGCATGGGCATACGTCTCGAGCACTGCAGAATCTAGGCGCCAATGATTTGACGGTATTAAAACTAAAGCCCGATAAATCGCCACCTTAACTTACCGATATAATTCACGATCCTTGGTAGTTACAACATTTCTCCCTTGCTCAATTCTGACAAAAAATAAAGTACATAACATTTAATACTTGATGGCGAAAGAAAGTCAGCCAAAAATATGCATAATTCTTGGCAGTTTAGAACAAGACTGTAGAAGTAAACACAACAAGAAATGTAACTTACTTATAAATATTCACAAACTCTTCACCCTTGGACAAAGAACCGGAATGAAGGTCAAAAATAGAAGCCTGGATAAGTGGAACAAGTTATTGACAATAATTCATGCTTAAAACTCAAACATACTGGTTACTTTTGTTATGTCTTTTGAATAATATTAGCAGGCTTCGTGTAGTTAAATTCAATTACAGTATATAGGGATAGTCCGATATTGATATCGGTATCGGTATTATCTGTATTTATCGGTATTTTTGCCATATCGGTATCGGACCACTATAAGGCTTCCGATACAGATATTTGTTATGCCAAGAAATGCAACCGTCTTCCCTGCAAAACTGACACCAAGTGCAGCAAAAGCAAAGCCATTTGCTCAGTTTGGAATGAAAATGTGGCACTTGTTGGTTCTGCTGCTGTAAGTTTTACAACAACCAACTGAAATCTAACTAAGAAAATGAATGTACTGAAGCCATAAGTAAGAATAAGAGTAAAAATGCTGTTATTGCTGCACAGAACTTATTGGATAATCTCAACAGTTGAAACCCAAGCAAAACCAGAAACCGAAGTTGCATTGTTTGTACAAAATATAAACTTTTAGTCTTGATTTGTTATTATTATTGGTATCGACATCTGTATCGGTTTACCTTTCATCGGTATCGTATCGTATCGGTAAAAAGTCATATCGGCCGATCCCTAACAGTATAGTAATATGTAGTACAGTGTAGTATGCATAATTTCATACCCACTTCTTATAAAACGAATACAAGGTTTGGACAGAAAAAAAAAAGTTTGGCTCTTGGCATTTTCCTCTTCCAAAATACCTGTCTATTGTTAATCTATAATAAAACATTAAGTTTTTCTCCCTAATTCGTACTGCATGTAATGTGTACAACTGCAATGGTAGGTGAGCTGTAGTCTAGTAAGTGGACCAAGTGGAAAATAACTTAAAAGATCTGCTAGTGATTGCTTTCCAAATAAAGAGCTTATTTGTTTGGCTTCGAGCTTTATTTAGTAACAGATTTGTGGTTTTTGCCTATCAATTTGAGATTACAAATAGGTCATGTGTACGACTGGGGAAGGAAGGGGCAGAATGCTTATATAAAATGAAAATGTCGCCTTGTGCGACGCAGGTTGGCTCTGCAACGTTGATATCGACTACATGGTAAAGGCTTTAGTACATGGATGTGCTCAGCTTGGAGGCTTTTTGGGATAGTTTATTCGCAGGACTATAGAACAGTTAGTATAAAGACCGACAGCGTAAAGTAAATATTGACCAACCCTAATGAAAAAAATTCTGTACTGACAACCCCAAACAAGGCTGAAATAGTCTGTCGGAGATCTCTATGTGTGAGAGCAGCTTGAGTTTTAAGTAAGGCTGTGCGACTTTCCGATACCGGTTCGATACCAGTGCCCATTCCCGGTTCCAGTAACGGTGCAATTGGTCATTTGCCGATACCAAGTCGGTGCCAATGCCGTTGTCAAATGATAACTTAATACAGAATGTGTTGATACGTCAGTAATTTAATGGTGTAACAAACGTAACACTTATACAAAGGAATTGTTCACTAACACTTTATAGAGCAACCAGATTAAAATCTAGCAGATTAATATTTAAAAGTTGCTTAATTTTTTTCATCATTGGAAACAATATGTTATCTTATTATTTATTAACGTACGAAAATGTCGATTCTGGAAAAAACAAGCCAATGCCGGTACTTTTTCCAGTACTTGTTAACCCGGTGCCAGTACGATACCGCTACCAGTGGTACCTGCAGCCGTTCCCGGTATCGGTATTGGTACCTGCACGGTTTTAAGTGATCAACTGCCATTAATCGGCCTAAACGTGGATGTCTAACATTCAGAAGAATGAAACCCCACAAAGCAGTGCTTTCTGAAGTTTAGTTTGCTGAAACCAGTCCAGTTATGAGCTTGTTAATGAAAAAAAAAAAAGATTCTAAACCCCCCATAAGTGACATTTTCAATAGCAAAAAATTAAAAAAGCAGTGACAGGACCTCATTTCGTGTCTTCGCATATATCTATAAAAAAAAATACTAGCTCTACTACAGTACCTGGGATTGTTTTTCCACTAGTTTGGGGAGATGTCACCATTTAATGATATCCCCCCCCAATATATAATGACTGGTCAGTTAGCAGAATTCATCAAACCCTTTTAAAAATCTATTAAAGCTGGGATTTTAAATAGTGAAAATATTAAAACAATTACTTTCAATAATGATAAGAAAATTATATGGGAGAATTTTTTTTAATGACCTTTATAAAATTCATATACTTTAACTCCTTTGCAGTTAAATTTCATTGTAATATTACTCTCTTTAAACAATGACCAACTTATACTGTTTAAGAGGTTTTGCTTGTTTGAAATGTTATTCCTGTTATAACATTTTCCTTTTAAAGACTAAGGATTACAGTTTGTATAAAGAGGCTTCAGTGTAAAAATTAACCAGTTTCATGATCAATTCAATAGCCAACTGTCTAAAGAAGTAAGACACAAGAACACATTCTCTTTACGATTCATTTTTCCACTGTGGTACTGGTACGATTACCAATTTTATTTTTTAAATTTATTTCTGGGAGCTATAAATGAGTGGTGGCAAACATATGCTTGTATAGTTTAGTGGCTTAATTTAGAAACTTATCAGACGTTTATAAGTTAAGCAAGTAAAGAAGAGGAGAAAACTGTCGATCTAACCAGAAAACCTATGGTCACTACAGGGCCGAGTTGGACTGGGCAGGAAAGGGCACCTGCGCCATTTATCGAAATGACCAGAAGGGGCACCATGCTTCTTACAGGAATTCTGATGAAGTTATATTGCCTCCAACCTTCTAGGGGTTTGGGAAGTGCTCTAAGCTCCGCAAGAAGACGCAAAGTCCAGGGTCGTGCGCAAGAAGATTTGCTTATTTTCATATTCTGTCATCATTTCTGGCTTCGGAGTGCATTCTTCAACACACATTTTGTATTTCAAGTAATGCTATTTTTGGAAATTTTGGAGTGGGTTGGGGAGTGGGTTGGGGAGGGGGGTGGGGGGGAGGCGTGTTTAAAAAATATGTTAGCAACGTAAGTAAAGGGAAGAAGAAGAGAGAAGGGAATTTGTGCCTGACAGGAAAGGCCATCACCGGACAGAGAATTCAAAACCAATCATTTTTCTTCGTGGGGAGGAGAAAAAAAAAAAGAGACGACCAAAGAGGCGCCGAAAGTATGGTAGCCAAAGGGCGCCTGTGCCATTGGCACAATGGCCAGTCCAAGCCTTCTGCAGAGCCAAATGATTGTCTACAGTAACCAAAATAGCTGCTGAAGGCGTTGAATAGTCTATTAACTAACCTGATTGATCAGCCTATCAAAGTCACCTTTCAAAGTATTGGTTGAATTCTGATCATTCAAGTTCACTTGGGAACACATACTGTAATAATCACGTTCATTTACACAGCACATACATTTTCTCTGCTTCTTACACACCCAGTAGAAACAGAACGGCTCGTTAAATTGTTCCCTATGTTCTCCTGTGTTAATATGTTCGTTTCCTAATTTAATTAGCTCTCGTTTGTTTCGAAAAGTATAAAGCAGCCATGCTGCTATAAAATATTAGAACCACCTTCACCTTTACTAGTCCTTTGCCCTTTACACAGCCACAGCCCAGTCATACGATCCTTGTCTTTGTTGTCTCGGGCGCACATACAAGTAAGTCAGGCCTAATATTATTACATTTTGCAACAACTCTCACAACTAGTCACTTTAACTTTAGTTTTGAAAACTGAAACAAAAACATTCTGGTTTCACACCTGGCTTGCTTGCGGATGTGCCTAAAGCCTGACATACGTTCATCGTGTCAAATCCATTTTTCACCCTCGTCTTTTGCCTGAGGGACTGGACCATGCCCGCATTTTGGAGTGAACACATTTAACAAACCAGTGGAAGAAATGGGCTCCAGAGTTTTGTGCTCCTAGTTTTTGTCGCACAAAACTACATTTAATGCTTCCAAATTTTTGCTTGTAGTTCACAATGAAATGCGTTCTCAAGGCACTACAAAATAAAAAGGCATCCAACTTGTTAGAACAACCATTACACATAATAGTTGTTCACACAAACCTGATATTGGGCATCTATTTGCTTTTGGTTTACCTTTAGAACTCCTACCATTGCGCAGGGCAAGTGAAAATTTTGCTGCATTAAGTGCAGTTTGTACAAAGAAAACTAGGACTGTCAGCCATTTCTTACAGTAATTCTCTGTAGTCGCATAATTTTTCTTATACACTGAACGAGTTCTGGAACAGGTGTCAGTTTTCATGGAGATGTGACACCAGTGTTCCTGTGAAAGGGTTGGACAAATTTGGCGGGCTTTTCTTCTGAGCTGACAGCCGTGACAAGGTTACTGGGTTATCAGGGTTCCTATTGGCTTTTACACACTTCATTCCCTCAAAGAAAAATCCAGTGGCAGCAACTGATCAACTAGCAAACTTTGTCATTCTTGTCAATGTCTTGGTCCAGCTTTTGAATTACTCTCTGGATGGGTCAGACATTGATTAGGTTGAGGGAATTTTAACTTTGTGTGTACCCTCAGGCATTAGGAGGGGTGAATCAATTCAATGAATGTATGCCAGGCTTCAGGCACGTCTCGTCTGAAGGCCAAATTACACAATCTAATCAGCTGATTGCCATCATTTTTAGCTAATGGCTTCATTAGGTGCTCAGGGAATGAATGTTATCTATATAAACTTGGTTTCACAAAATAAACCGTTAGGCTTACTTGAATTACTTTGACACGCTGTTGAATCACTTCGATCTCGGAAATTACTCATTACGCTACTTACTCATTACTCAATCGAAAATTTGCAAGATACTGACAGTATCCTGTTTTTGAAAGTGAGCGTAATGAGCAATTTCCGAGATCGAAGTAAACTTGGTTTGTATTGTTCTTTTAAAAGAAACTAGACAAGACACATACAAATAAACAGCAGAACTGTTCTACAACATTTGCCTATTGCAACTTGGTAAAACTTACCCCGCCATCCGAACCACCAAGTGCAAATCCTTTCTTGGCTAAACTGCATAACGAAAAAGAAAAAAAAAATTGTTTCTCGTAGTGTTACTCAACAGATTTGGGATTTTATAGATAGGGGAGGTAACGACAGGACCATGAATCTTAATGAAATTATCCTACCTTAGTAAACTATTGATTTCTTCGGCATTGAGGAGCTGGTCAGTTACAACTCGCCCACATGTTTTTGGGATGCACCCTAAAAAAAGCAATTATGCATCTGAACATTCCATTTAAATTGAAGTAATGTTTAAATAAAACATGCGTTTCGTGCAGCTTTCCTATACCGACCCAAGAAAAACCTGTAAGAATTTAAGAAAACCCATTTCTGTAAGAAGTAAATACAACTACTATGCCCATTCAAATAAAGACAAGTTAAAGGTAACAACCTATCCTTTAACTATAGTGGAAATAGTTTACAGTAGAACCACAGCTATTTTAACATACTTTTCTTTTTTCAGGCAGTAATGGGATTAGAACTCTAGATAGTTTTCAGCCAAGAATAAAACACCAAGCTTGCACTGCAAGCATCAGAAATCCACAGGTCCCAAACCACATTACTGCATTTTTATCGAATAGAACCTATCGAAAGGAAAAATATTACTTCTAAAATTTATTTAGTCAAGCAGACAAATACCATACAGCAGCATTGTTTCTATTCGCTCAGCCAATTTTGTTTATATTTTTCCTTTAGACATTTCACCCTTGCGTTTCTGTTGAGCAGTTTGTTTGCTTGATGCTTAAGAACGACTAACCACCTTTCACCATTACTGGGGTTTCAACTATGCTAACTGTTGAACTTTAAAAGGCCGTTTTACGAGCTTAGTGTGAAGCTTTATAAAAATCCACAGTTGTTGCAATTTTAGCTGAAATAACAATGATATTTGGTACTAGCCATACACTACCCAAAACTAATGCACACTATACTATATTGCCTTTTTAAAAACGTCAAGATGCATACTCTGGAACGTAGCAGACGGAATTATTACTTAAGGAGGAAAATACGCACGACTCCAGACAGGCAAGAATGATTCAACAACTCTTGGCAAATTTTCGATAGTCAATTCGATGGTAAATATCGGAGGCCAAGTCAACGCCAATTTCGAATTGAATGGACTGTAAATAAGTGGTAGTGTTCATAGAGTTTTTATTACGCGCCTAAAGAAAATAGTCGGCTAAATTTTTCCATCCACAGCTGAATTGACTAACGAAAATTCGCCAAGCGTTGTTAAATCATTCTTGCCTGTCTGGAATCTTGAGTATTTTCCTCCGTAAGTAATAATGTCGTACTCTACACCCTATTATTTAAAACTACAAACAAAAGCAAAGTTACATTTTTACAGACAATAACCTCGTAATCTGTCTTTTTCTGCGTCATAATCCGAGGAACATGGGACACCAAACGATCTCCGTTGGATTACCTCATCCTGTTTGGCAAATATCTTCTCATGTTTTCGTGTTGTGCCAAAGTAAACGGCACCGAATAAGAGGAGGGAAACGAACCCACGTCCAAAAATTCGCCTCCATGTGAAAAGTGGTTCTTTTACACTAAAAGGAAGAAAAAATAGATATTGTTGCAATCAATATATAAATGGTGCTCAATAAGAAAGGAAGACTATTCTACACTTGCACTAAGCGCTAACTGTAACTGAGCATTTCTGCGAGTATGAACCTATAATTCAGTTTAAGAGTACCACTGGAGGTTCTCACACGCTCCCAGCTAAAACCATAGTACCAGGAGGAGAAAGGGACAATTTTTCACCCGGTAACTTGGTTACGTGCCTGGAAGGACGGTCAAAAGAGAAAATTACACGGTAATATTTAACGTCTGGGTGAAGCTGGGACGCTTTGAGTTGGTTACAGGGATGAGTTTGGTTGGTTCCCAGGATGCTTTGGGTTGGTTACTGGGACGCTTTCGATTACTGTAGTTACCAGGAGGCCAAGGAACATTTTCCATACACGCAATTCCAATCGGAAATTCTTAGTATCTTTTATATGCCACAATTGACAATGACTTGAGCACTAAGTATCATATTGGCCCTTCTCCTAAAAATGTTAGGGGTGGCCGAGGTTAAGTTCTAACCTGCGACCTCTGGCACAGATAGTCATGATAACAGGTCAGGCCTCCCTGCTCTGACTTGGGAAGCTGGGTGTACGGTGAATGAGTTTTGGTACATATGGAGTTAGTTAGCAGTATGATAATGAGTTTTCTTTTTCGGCATTTCTTCAAACCAACTGATGGGCCTGATCATGCGAATGCTATGTTCAGTGGTAGCGACAAATTAGAACAATTTGACGAAATACTAGATGATCATACATCCCAAGATGCACATAACCCGATTTAAAAATGACCAAAGGCATGCTACAATTCTTTATTTAAATGGTTAATTAAATATTTACCAACCCATCTGAACACAGCACTATGGTTTTAAGTTGGGCTTGTTAGTTTGTAACCATTTGTAAGATCTAGGCACCATTTCCGCCATTATTAAATAGTACATGCAGCTGGCTACTCAACCATGGCTAGTAACTTCGGCTTTGTTATTGCAGCCAGTTTGCCCCACAGTGTCATGGTGTAAAGTGTTCGGAGCCACTTCCACAGATTGTCCACCATCGAACTGCATACATGGAAGGTTGTACTATATCTCCATT
>JAHWFP010086650.1:0-14345 GCA_023313725.1 Lithobius niger
CCACACCAAATGATTCAAATTACGATTACACTGAAATTGCTATAACTTAGCAATTACTTAGCTCCGTGTACCGAATTAATTGTCCAAAACTTATGTCAAACAGAGGAATCTTGCATCACATTAAATTACAAAGTTAGGGCAACTTTTCGAGACAACTTCTACGTCTGTGCCAAAACTAACTGTCACCCACCACCCACCCTAACTCCCATGAACCAGACTCCGCCGCCTTCCCTCAACCCCACCCTCTCACATACACACCACTACGGGTTAAGGTTTATCGGGGAAGGGGGGGGGGGGGGGTTAAGTATAGCCAGTCAGTCCCTGATTCGTAGTTTCATCTGCAGACGGCTGAACCGATCGAACGCTTGATCCATAACAGTAAATAAAAGTCGTAAAGGCAACAAATAAATGCCTAAAAGAAAAAAAAAATGCCTTTATGTGCCAGTTTCGTTTCGATTCGCGTGCCACAAGGTTACGGTACTTCCCGTTTCGAAAAGGAACGGGGTTTATTTGTGCGGTTCCTGTTTGTAAAATAACGGCAATGACTTGCTATTTTTTACAATTGATTAATGTTTAGTTGAAAATGAAAGGTTATTTATTGTGGAGTGCTTAGAGATACTTGGGTAGCTCCCATTAAGTCAGTGAAACGTGAATTTTAACGATACTGGATGCAGAAAAAACAGTAGCACTTTTTTTTTTTAGAGAAATTGCAGAAAAGGTGACATGCAAATTGAATAAAAATGCAACTGTTGGCAGCTCGTGGCCAAGGTCAATTTTCGAAAAGGAAATTATGACGATTTTCATTGGTATACGGCCTTTTATTTTTATATCGCATTTCGTCCTTTTACAGAAATTTTATTTTTGGCTTCTTCTTGGCCGTGTCGGAAGAGTGATGATCAGAGTGCGTTCATTGGCCAGAATGGCTTTCATCAGGGAAAGTGGGTGTCCAGACCGGAAAAAGTATTCCTCTGTCGGTATGCATAGACTTCTGGTATGGGACACACTTGTTGCCTTGTTTGGAGAAATGGACATCAAGAAATGAAAGTCGTCAGTCTGTCGTATCTTCATGGGTGAATTCTAGTAGGGATCGATCGATACAGAAAAATACCGATCCGATCCGATACCGATTTTCCCCTCACACGCCGATCCGATACAGATCCGATACACCGATACAGATATACCGATACCGATTAAAAAAAAAGTGAATGGGTCAGAAAGTCAAACGCATACTTCATCATTAAGAAACTAGTGTGCAAGAAAATTAAATTTCTAATTTTTTTTTCTCAGTGGTGGCAGATTTGCAAGTGTACCTTCGACTGTAAAAAAAAAACCCAGAGTACACTGCAGATAGGCCTAATCCCAAGAAGCCCTGCCCTGGTTCTGGCAATGCACACACGTTGAATTCACTAAGCTGCTGTGCAGATGACGTCATGGGATACAAGCGTGCTATGCAGGAAAGGTTTCTCACAAGCTAGGTGGAGTAGCCAGCGTACACGGAAGTTGGTCGTATCGGCTAAAATATCGGTAAATAAACACCGATACAGATCCGATACCGATACACAAAAAATACCGATAATATCTGTAATACCGATACCGATATTAATATCGGTCTATCCCTAAATTCTAGGGCTGTCTTCCAGTTGTTGATGGAACCTTGTATCGCAGTTTTGTCTTCCTGGAGGGGGGGGGGGTGTAAAGATGTCGTCTATACTATAACTCTTCAAATGGGAAGCTAAGGGAACCTCGTCACGATTATTGCATCAAGAAATTGAAGGTTCTCTCTGCAAGGGCTGGAAAACAGGAACATACCATCGGGGTTCCAGTGACCTGCCAAAAGGAAATGCTGGTGAAAGGTGACATAGATGGTGGAGAGTACTAACTTAAGCACTTCCCAGTCCAGTTCTCCGTCATGTTGATTTTTCAACCTGTCCGCCGATTTATCGAACATGTTGAGTATAAGGCGATGCAGGCGGCTGAGAAAGAGACAAACTACATCGTAGGAGACGAGCTGATGGTCCTCAGTGAAAATGGTGTTCTTGATGGTCTCGAGGAGATCAACTGTGTTTTTGAGTGAATAGGTACCCCATAGATATTATTGCAGTCTTTGGGTCAGCAGCAAATCAACTGGCTTGATTAGGGCGGTCTGGTAGATGCGATTATCCTGAGAGGAAAACCTGTCTTATGTGACTTAACCTGTGCAATCAAGATCTAAGAAAGCTTGACATCAAACCAATTCTACCCGAAAAAAAGTGTGATACTGCACCGCCAATTCGACATGGAGCAATCATCACCTTTCTGCCAGGTAAATCCGAGGGAGTCCAGAAAGTCCATAAACAAGGGAATGACTGTTGTACAGGTATCCACAGACCCTCAAAAAGCTTCTCAGACCCCGTGACATTCCCTGTGGCAGCCACGCCCCTCCCCCTTCAATTCAACTCCCGTCCTCTACCAACAGACCCCACCAGAATGCAATTAAAAATTTTCTAGCCTCTCTCCCCTCCCCCCATCCCCTACCGCCTTCCATTTCAGGACCACTGGAACAAGATGCCTCCACCCTTCTAAAATTAAGAATCAATGCGGAGTTGTTTATTTTCACAAATTTTCACAAATTTCCACAATCTACGTGGGAAGAAAAAACCCAAAGTTCAAGTCAGGATCCAGGATAATATTGGGGCAACCCACAGGGAGAAAGATGTAAATGGCATGGGCCAACATAAAACGAACAAGCACTCCAGCACCTGGGATAAGACCAAGATTTTAATCAAGTTAAAAACCAAGGATGAAGCCTACCTTCCGAACGCTCAAAGCTCTAGCCATTAAGAAAATTCCCCGTCTGCGGGTTACCCTTATGAATCTCATTGGTCCCACAAATGATGAAAACAACTTGGCATCCAGTGCTTGCTACGAAGTTAGAAGAGCAGTGGAATATCGAATAGAGATCAGTGGTTCCTCTCCGCAACCGCTGTTTTTTGAATCTTGGGTCATCTTGGGCTACTGCCCCCTTGTGACATTTCTACTGTTCAATGCTTGAGGCGATTCTTTCTGAACTTTATCTCCGAAAATTTTAAGTACTAGTGAAAATACAGAGTAATACTTTCGAAGGTGGAAAAAGTAATTGTTCGAAGTTTTTTCTCCTCTCTACTACTGCTGTGATTGTCACCAACTCGAGATGCGAATTGCTACATGCTGTTAAACGTTTCGGTACTCTATTGTCAAATTATATAGTGACAATACACTTGTTGAAAAGACACGTGAAGCTGCCTAAATCAAAATTAGTTTTCTTAAGGTTAAGTCCCTAACACAAAAAAAAAATCTACCCCACAAATCTGACTTGGGAGAATACTTAAAAGTGGCATTATCACCATTCGCAAATACCCTGGCGCCATCTAGAGGCACTGATATTGTTAACTTACTCCCAGGTGCACGAGGACGTATCTAAATTTCACTCAATTAAGAAGGCTCGTGGCTTATTCCGTTGTACATTGTACATTCCTTGCTTGATGCAAGTGCTAGACACACTAGACGTTGCCAGATCGCCTACTTTCAATCGGTGCTAGTGCCACTCCAGGGCCCGGACATTTTGTACATTTTTGTAACGGCTAAAAAGGAAATCCATTTTACACGTATTTGACTTTATCTGCAGATTTATTTAACTAAAGGTAAGTAAGACTTCAGTCCTGTGAATCTCAGTCCTGTGAATCAAACATGGAAAGTCAAATAGGCTCGAGAAGTGTCAAATAAAACATGGAAAACCTATTTACGTTGCTCGACATTGTCCAACAGCCAACATAAATTAAGTTTGCATCCGTATTTATTTAAATCCTGTGAAATTTGTGCTATCCACCAAAGCTATTAGGAGAGAAGCCACTAATACAGGGTGGTCCACAAAAAAACTGTCCAACTTTTCTTGTTAGCACTACCCAGGAGGACAGAAATCTGATTTGATTTCTGCCCTCTGTTTCTAAGGGGTGATAACTAGAAAAGTTGGACTTAAGATGTTGGGTCGTCAGTTTTTTGTGGACCACCCTATACTGTTCTGTACCTATGGTAAGTTCGCAGCAATATTGACACTGTAGAGTTAGATGATGGTCTTGTGCATTTTAAAGCCCATTCAAAGACCTGGTTCAATTCTTGCACTCATGAAAACGTTTAAGTCATTACTGCTGCTCACCTGTCATCCTTAGCAGTTCACAATGTTTGCTCCACTGTATCTTCGCTTATTTATAGCTTGTTTTGTAGCTGCACTTACTCGATTTTGGGGTTTAGTCTTCTCAACCGAAGGCCATCTAAATAACCAGCTTAATTAACAAAGTTACATTTTCTCCTTTGGGTGTCTTTTACGGGAAAAAACATGCCGAGCTTTGGCTAAAATTATTCAGGCAAAGCGAGTGGAATCCACAAGTAATTTGATAAATTAAAATAATAAATCGCAAGGAAACGGGCAACGAAGCAAACAGTCAATTCTCAGTAAAGACTGGTTTTATGATATAAAAGATGCACTCATCTGAGCAGGAAAAAAAACTGACCCTACCGGAACTCGATCCCAGGGCTTCCCACATACTAGGTAGGCACTCGCACATTTCAAGCCAATCCCCATGTCCGTGACACCTCTGAGCGGTGCTACCACTGCACTTTCAGTCTTCAATGCAGACTGTCTGCTCGTTAATCCTTGCTGAACATTTTAATTGTAAACTGATTAAATAAACAAACAACCGTCGACCTCAGTTTGATAACTGCTCATGACTGGGGTTCCAATAATGAAGCATGGCAATCACTAGAGTAGACACTTGTGTCTTTTATAGCTAAGGCAGTTTGGCAGTTTTCAGGCATCTGAGGATATAACAATGTAACAGAAAAGGCCGAAACTTCCTTTAATCAGAAGATTTTAGTCGCCGGGCAACATAAAACTCACAATTAGTGACATAGCTCAACGTTTCCTTGTTTAAAAAATAAGCTGTCATTAACATTGATATTTTCTAGCTTGAGATGTAGTACTAGTAGCTAATTTCACGAAACTAAAATCTTTGTTGCGGAATCAAAAAGATTGACATCGAATTTACTTTGATTTGACAAATTACTCGGTAACAGATCTCCGCCATCGAAAATTCACCTGTAAATTACCATTTACATGGAACTTCTGGTATTGCGTGAACTGTTAGTGTGATTAATTTGCGGCGGAATGTTGAAATTTTGCAATTAGTTATACCAAGAGTGAATGAACGAGCTCCCTCCTGGTCATACTGTGTGATATGCTTTAACAGATTCAGAGAAGTTAAATTGCGAGCTGTTAATCGGCTCAATACTGTATTAAAAGGAAAGAATTAGGCAAGCTTCGTTATAAGAACAAGATCATTGCAGTACATACTGTGAAATCAACAACTTGAACAATTACCGAATAAAACATCTGCACACTTTCACAATATGGATAAAGACTTAAGAGTCGTTAATACAATTTTGTAGTTTTAAATGTTATTCTTTTTAGCGTTATTGAATGTGTTCCATGTATTCCACAGTTCAGAAGTTGTTGCTGTCCTGCCAACAATTGGTATGTGTGAGAGAAGTGTGCCAGAGGGGGTATGTCAGGAGTGATCCTAAGCAAGGATTCCTTAGAGGGGGGCGGGGCGGAAGAGAGTAAAGACATGTGAGGGATGAGCCTAAGCAGGGGACTTGTGAGGACAGATCTATTGTGGGGGTTTTCCAGAGAGAACGTGCAAGGATTGAACTCGGGTTTAACAAGCAATGCCCCTCCCCCACTAGGGAGCCAGATTTCCAGCAGCTAAGGTACATCACCGCTACACCCATATCCTAGAACAGTCCTGAACCACTTCTATTGTCTTCCAAGGATTACACTGCATGGCACTAAATAAAAATTAGTGCTACGTCTACTAGTGTTTGCTTTATTTGGCTAAAGCAGGATTGCAGATACAACTTTTGGTCACCTCTACTTAACGGACAATTTAGGGCCAGATATACATCTTGGGGCGCATCCAGTAGAAAAAAAATTGTCATAGAGGGCCAAAGAAAGCCAACTGGAGATCCTTGGGCAGTGAAGTTAGCTCCCCCAGAAGTGTCTTCGACAAAGCCCCGAAAGCTGAAGCATTTTACGACATATCACTGCCCTATATGGCTCCTTTTCGTTACACATTATATAGGAATTTATGTAGCATTATGACATGTTTGCAAGAACGCACAAGTATTTATTTTTTAAGATCACGCTGATTTTAATAAAATATTTGAATTATATTTCTGCGTTGCTAACCCCAGCCAAAGGCCCCCCTTTACACAGAAATATAATTGCCCGCACCCCCGTGCAGACCTCCTAAAACTAGTGAAAACAATACATTGGCAGAGATAATATTTTTTCTTTGCAATAAACAAAACAGTAAATAAATCTAACAGATCTTTGACTTTATTTACTCAAAGATTGAGATTAAGCAGATCACAGATCCCACAATTTGTGCTACAAAACCAATCTGAAATAAAACAGATCAATACGACAATACACATTTTGAAAATAATCAGCTGAGCAGCATGAAATCTCTAAAAGGAAAAAAAAACTCCTGGTTCTGGTATACTTTGTCTCAAATCATCTACATTAGAAAGAACATGTGTTAATAATATCACAAAGTCGTTAAGACAAAGTATGTCACATTTGGTACACCAGTTGCCCATCATGATACAATATTCAAACATCTTTTTACTCTACTGGCAATCTTATGCCAGTATAGCAAAGGAAAAACATTGCGATCGATGTGGCAGGTCTCTCCCATGCTGGGTTTGTTTTGAGTTAAAATGGTGCAATCTCGCAACCATTCATTAGCTAGCTTTTCCATCCACTATCAGACATTGATTACCGCAAGTCTTGCAGTCTAGTCTTGGACGAGTGTTAATCATAAACTATGAATTTAAGGAAAAAGCCAACAGTTTAGGTACATCTGCACCTCTGCACGACAGTAAACTAAAATGAAAATATGTAGGCATTCAACATTCATTCCCTTTCGAAACCAGCAAAGCACGAAAAATAAAACTTTAAAAAGAGGAAATTGGCTCCACAGCCTAACTTGTCCTTCAGTTAGTACATGCGAAAACTTTTATAATTTTGGTGTAAAGAGGTCACACTCACGAAACGTTTGAAAGATTAGGTGCCCATCTCTAATGGAAGTGATGAGCTGCATGAAAAAGCACTAATTTTGTGTAGTTCAATGGCAGCACTCAGGGGGCAAGGGTGGGCATTCTCTACGCTCTTTATTTGATCCCCCTCCCCCCAGAAATTTTAAAGCATTTACTGTCGATTGATAAAACGAATTTGGATGTTAGCTTTCCCATGAATCAAGTACAGATTAGGACAAAGGTTTTCAGTAATGCTGGAACAAGAGGATCAATTTCTCTACACTTCCATACAAAAAGAAAACCCTTATCAAGTGAAAATACAATTTCATGGGGATTTATACTCAAAACAGCTCAAACTCGAATTGTTAAACAGAACAGCTGGTGAAGAGAGTATGACAAGAGTAAGGACGGGAAGACAGTCGTGATAAACGAGAGATACGTTTTATTGGATTTAACTACACCTACCCACGTCAAAATGGTGCCTGGCTTGCCCCTCCCCTCCCCGCCAAGGTTGTATCTAGAGCCACCAACAATGTAGGTCGTCATACTGATACGACAGAGCCACTCATTGTTTCAAAAATTTGATAAATATTACCACTTTCACAGACGTCATGAAATAGTTTTCCAAGCAAGAGCGCAATGGAAGTCTTACCTTCTGTGCTAGGGCCGATTTCGAAAAAGAAAAACCTCGACACTAATATTTTAATGCCATCTACCAGTGCAGATGTACATTACGCCGAGGAATAAGCCATTCTCATAAGTACATTAGTCACCGAGTCTAGAAGTTTAATCGGATTCCTTAGACTTGATACGAAGTAACTTCAAGCCCTGTTCGCAACTTGCCTTCACCAATGCCTGACGGTAGGGTATGTCTTCAAAATTGCAGATGAACTTCGCATCTTTTGCAGCGTTCCTTAAGGGACAATATTTTGACATTGCAGAATGTGGACCTGCGCAGTTGGCACACCATATCATTCCATCGCAAACCCAAGGGATATGTGACTTACCACATAAGACACAACGTTTGTGTTTTGGTGTACAAAACATGAAATCAAAATGACCAAACATCAAACAATTGGTGCATTGTATGGCTTCATCATTACTGAACTTCCAAACTTTGTACAGCTTTTTTACGAGAGTGATGCTCTTTGGCAACTTTTCCGAATTAAATGTTGCAGCCACCGACTGACGCGGGCTTCCCCGTGTTCTACGTAGTATCCTGACGCTAATGACGCCTTGGCTCTCAAGGAGACGTTCAAGTTCCACTTTACTAAAATAACCCGGTAGCCCTTTTATCATACCCTGACATGCCCGAATTTCTGGAAGCATCCGGACGGCGATGTCTTCAAAATCATCCAATTTGATTATTTTCATGATTTTGGGTACGAGCCTTGAATCCACAGTAGCAACACGAATGTCACCGTTCTCTCCACTTAAGACTTTAACGTGCCCTCCAACTTCCATGTTGATAACTTTTTCCAGCCATTCTTGAGACAGCACTCCCAACTGCACATGTGGGTGAGATATTTCGAAAAGCATCACTCGGCAGCTATGCACCACCTTCTTTAAGGGGTCTGCGATTATTTCCATCTTAGGTGCTGAAATAAAAGAACTAGTTAGGTGAATAAATGCACATAGCTTAAGAGCAGAAAGAAATCGAAAACCTTGATACTACATAATTGTATCATTTTCACACAGCTAAGTTTTCTATGTACTGGGCTTAACCAGCTCTAAGACTAGTCAAGTCTTCATTAGAGCTAGTTAAGCCCAGTACACAGAAAATTTAGTTATGTGAAAATGGTACAATTATGTAATATTAACAGTTATTAGCTAATTTAAGTAGGTATAAGAATTGAACAATTAAAAATACACAATGCGACAATAGGAGAACACAGTTCCGTGCAGACGGGAAATCAAATAGATAACTACATCTTAAGGGAAAAAAATTTCGATAGCATGCGCTGCAGACATCTCTGACCAGTTTGTCTACAGCGTGTGCTTTAGAAAAACTTTTTCCTTACGATGTAGAACTATTTTGAGCTTCATGATGCACGGAACTTTCTGGGGAAGGTGAACGACAAATTTTCCCCGAAAATTGAAAGAAAAACTACCATGTTAGATTGTGGTATTGTGTTTTTTAATTGTTCAAGATGTCATCTGCATACCATTGTAAATGCTGGTTGTTGGTTTTTGTTCTAGGTACTACGAAACTAACTTAACTTGGTATGGTCGCAGCAATACTCCTTGCTATGTTAAAGTTAATGGTTCATTTCTGAACACACGACCACAAAATACTTCACTTATAACACAAGCAAGTATGTCTTCTCCAGAGCTTGTTAACCGTTATACACCGTTAAGAGTGTCGGGCATGGTAATCATAGTTTGAAGCGTGGATGCAATACTATATTAAATAAGAAAAGCTCAACCGAATACGAACTAATTTCTGAAGCCTTCCAATGAGCTGAAAACTCAATGGAATCGAGGATTCTATATTTAGGATTTCCAAATTTTGTGGATGTTGTTTACGGCATTGACCTGTGGATAAATATTTTTCATTTCTTATTGGGTAGTGTAGCCCTCTTAACTAGGCATCCTGTCTGTACACAAGACAGTTTTAAGTTTGAGTGTGTACATGAATCGCATAGCCTACTACTGGTGTGGATGGAGATACAGCATTTAAAGTAAAGTAACGTAAAAGAATCGCACGTTGCTAAGATGCACCGATTTCTAAGGATGTGAAGCTGAAATCTCCCTTAATTTGTCAACCCCATGTCTATTAAATAACGTTATTATTCTTGCAACATTGAAATGAAGAGTAAATCTTAGGTTTATAAAATGGCACAAACCGACATCAACACAGATAATGGGAATTGTTTGCCAGCTCCTAGGTTCATATTAGACCTTAACAGTTATTATAGTCTACGCCACTTTTGGGGAAAAAAGGCGTTTTTTAACACGCAAGAAGCATTTCGGATAACAATTTGGCATCAGGTGTTTTTAAGGTATTTCGACCCCCGCCGAGTTAGAAAATGCCTGTTGCCATCTCGAAAAATGGACCGGACGTCCATAATTCTAGATGGCAGGCAAAATGGCGGCCTATTTTAAAAGCTTGCTGTTTTCGCGGAATATACAGCTAGAAATTTGTGTTGTTGATGCTTTTAATGTGTTGTTACCCCAGTGAGTTTAAAATGAATGTTGCCGGCTCGAAATATGGACCGGAAGTTCGTAATTCAAGATGGCTGCTTTTTTTTAAGCTTGCTATTATCAAGAAATATTCTGGTAGAAATTTGAGTATTTGCAAGCCCTTTATCGGTAATAGCCCGAAATGGACATGCTAAGGCTGTTCTGAAAGGCGGGGATCTATTCTTTCCATCAATGCTACTCAAAACTGTTTAACTCAGATGGGGCCACCCTAGGCTAATTTAAAGATGAGATAATGGCTTAGCGGCGTACGACTTTCGAATTCAAAGTGCTGTTGTGAGCCCTCTAATATCTTGAAATGAACATGCTTGGGGCTTTCTGAAAGGTGGGGATCTATTCTTGCCATCAATCCGAATCGAAACTATTTAACTTAGGATAGGGATCGTCCTACGCTCATTTAAAGAAGCTGGAAATGGACATGCTTACGCCTTTCTGAAAGGTGGGGATTTATTCTTTTCGTAAATTCGAACCGAAATTGTTTCACGTACATAGGGACCGTCCTACGCTCATTTAAAGATGAAATAATGACATAGCTGCAAAAGCGTATGTTGATTTTCAAATTCAAAGCACTGCAGAGAGCCCTTCGATAGCCCGAAATGGACATGCTTAGGCTTTCCTGATAGGCGGAGATCTATTTTTTACATCAATTCTAACCAAAACTGTTCATCTTAATATACAAATATGAGCAGTGTAATGGCAAGTTGAAATTTAAACTAGCTGCTACACCAATTAGAGCTACACCTTTATAAAATGGGCCTAGAAAGGTCACTATTTAGGCTGAATAACTTCAGTTAGGATTGATGGAAAGACTAGATCCCACTTTTCAGAAAAGCCTAACCATTTAGAGCTGTAAAGAGGGCTCATAATAGCACTTTGAATTCGAAAATCAATATAAGCTTTTGCCGCTACGCAATTATCTCATCTTTAAATGAGTAGGATGGTCCCTATATAAGTTAAAACAGTTTAGATTACGATTGATGGAGAGAATAGATCTCCACCTCTTAGAAAAGCCTAACCATGTCCATTTTGGGCTATTAGAGGGCTCGCAACTGCTCAAATTTCTAGCAGAATATTTCTTGATAACAGCAAGCTTTTAAAAAAGCAGTCATCTTGGACGCCATCGTGAATTATGTACATTTCGAGCTGGCAACTATTCATTTCAAACTCACCGAGGTAAAAACACCTTAAAAGCATCAACTACTCAAATTTCTAGCAGTATATTCTGCGAAAACTGCAAGCTTTTAAAATACGCCGCCATCTTGAATTATGCACTTCCGGTCCACATTTCGAGCTGCAACAGGCATTTTCGAACTCAGCGGGGTCGAAATACTTTAAAAACACCAGATGCTAAATTGTAATACAAAATGCTTCTTGCACAGTATTGTCCTGAGAAGTGGCCTGATAGTCAACAAAAATGTAAACGCCCCAAACTTCCTGTAGCCATTTAAGAATAATTAACAAAAGAATGATACTAAGAAAAGCTGAATAAATGGACAGTACACACGTATTGCTGTAAATTATAGGTGGGTAAAGAAAGCTCAACAATTACTCAAAAATAGACTAGGGTACCACTACATGGCCGACTACGAGAGCAAAGCTCTTTAAAACAACGCAATTGTAAGGATTGGACGATGAGGGAGTTATTCATTAACAGCCAAAAGAAAAATGTCAAAAGTACATTAAATAGTGTGGCAATCCCTCTTAAGTGGTGATACTCTTCGTGCTTCTTTTCCAAGACCATTTTTGTTGTTTATGGTCAACAGCCGATTCCAACGGTGCCTCAAGACTGCCAGCTAACGTTTGGCAGACTTAGCAATTTTACCACGAACATCTCATTCGCAAGCTAGGTAGCAGCCCACTTTCATTCAGCGACGATGTATAAAATATTAAATAATTGGAACAGCAATTTTATGGTATACATTTGAAACATATCGATATAGCAGTTTGCACTAGGATACTAATTTTTACCAACAGTAGATACATATTGTGGCTTACAGTTGTCATATTTTGGTTTGATATATACATATTAGTTTTTGGTAAAGCAAACTTCCAGTCAGACAAGAAGTCAGTCCGACTGGACAGGACAAACAAAATGTGACATGCAAAAACGACAATGGCTCCCGCCAGTAGGATGGAAATACACTGCTGATCTCCAATGAGAGGCGCAAATTACCAGAGACTGTACCCAAACAGTTTGTCCACTCATGCTCACACACAAATGCACTGAAAAACTTACTCGTTGGACTAGTTTTATTTTCCTCTCCAGGGGTGGCAACAGACATCTGGTCCTAAAAAAAAAAAAAAAGAATTTCATAAAGAAATACATAAACTGCTTATGCAAAAATATCGCAACATTATTATTTTCATAGACGAAAGACAAAGCTCTCTTGGGAACATACTCAATATCCTTACAATATGGATTCCAAATGGCTCCAACATCTTCCTAAATACAGAGACAGTTCGTTTTAGAGAGCGGAAATGTGTAAAACAGTAGATTTGTAGCGCCACAATCCGTACATCTATACGGTGTTAGCATCTATCCAAAGTTAGCACCGCGCCGGAAAGCATGAAACTGGGCGAAAGTCCTGCAAGTGAAAAGCCAAACCCCAAGCAGTTCGTTACCTCAAGTGAAATGCCGAAGCGGTTCGTAACTTAACCAGCAATAACAACAAAACCACACAAAACTGACAATAACAACCCACCTACCTGAACTGTTTACGGGAAAACAATATCAGCTGGGAACATGGGAAGAGTCCATCTGTCAGCGCAATGAGTGCGGCTTTTAATAATTTCTGACAGCCAAACGACGTCTTTGCCCCAAAAATTTTACGCAAAAATGTTGTTCAGCTATTTTACGTCATTCTAGGCCAACGAGAGATCAATCGGTGAGGAGCCCTTATTCTTCCCATAAGCCGTATAAAGTAAACTTGTTCCCTCTATTGTTTATTTTACTATCGGAAGTGATCATGGAATGAATTTATAATTCTGCCTTAAGCCCCTACCTAGTATGTACTATCCCGTTGCCTCACACGTTTGTCGAATTGATACTACAAAAATGGTTACGCTAAATAATTGATTATACAATAATTACCCGATTAGCAGGAGCCACATAACCCGAATTGCCAATACGGATAGAATACTGGGACAGCCTTGCCAACGACCGTAAAGTAGCCACCATTTTTTTTCTGTGGTTCGCCAATAGCCCAACAGATAGAATTCCGTTTTCCGTGCATGTTGTCAAAACCGGAAATAAGTTGGGCCAGTTCCGGTTCACCTTTTTATTTCATACAGAAACATAATTGGCAAAAATTTGTAGTCAAGGACCTACAACGCTTCATATGCAAACGATTTAACCATACTCTTCAATAACAACGCCTACAATTTGCTGGCACGTCTTCTAATCGAAATCATGAAAGAAATCGACTAATGTTTCAGTCACTTCCGGCCAGACGCTAAAGGTGATAGGCATGACCCGTTCAAATAAACGACAGGAGTGGGACGCGACGTCATTAAACAATAGCTCACGACGCAAGCCCCTTTTTCTCCCCGACTGTACTTCAATAACTGCTTTATGCATTATATGTATATATAATGTATTATATGTATATTGAAATTATATGCATAAGCAGTTAAAAAGTGATTTGTCACCACTTTGCATCAGTTCTTATCTTGACCGTACCGACATTAGAAGTAAAATATAAAGAGTTCCGTTTCCACAAGTCCTAATCAAAATCCAAGTTGGCACTGATGTTATGTAATAGTGAATCCCAGGGGCATACTGACATTTGAGCAAATCAGCATCATGTCACATTAAAACGAGAAAAGGAGGAGGAAGCCCAATAAATACTTTACTAGTGTAGTGGAAAATCCAATTTTATCCCATTTCAATAAAAACTTTCAAAAGTTATAAATCCGTCATGACTCCAAAAGTTGGTAAATTGGTCTATCAGGGATCTTCAAGGATTAGTTGAATAACATGTTAATGCCAAGCGTCTTTTAATGTCAAAGCGTCTTTTAATGTCAAAGCGTCTTTT
>JAHWFP010086650.1:14355-25196 GCA_023313725.1 Lithobius niger
AATGTCAAAGCATCTTTTAATGTCAAAGCATCTTTTAATGTCAAAGCGTCTTTTAATGTCAAAGCGTCTGTACACAACTTCCAATTACTTTCTCACATTTTAAATTCAGAAACACCCTTAAACTCAAATTTTACTGATTTACTAAATCCACAAATATGACATAGAAGGCACGGGGAAATTGGAAAGAGAAAAAAAAAAGACTATGGATTCATAGGTTGTTGTGGATACAAAGACTGACATCTCCAGAGTCTCCTACAGTAAAGGCCATGTCAGGACAAGCCAAAAAAAAAAGGAGACTAAAATCAACGGCGTAACAGGTTTGCTAGGTACTACCATCGTATCACCAAGCGGCAAATTTGCAAATTAAAGGGCCATTACATCCATTTTGACATGCATGTTTTACTTTTGGATCGCTTACACAATAACTAACCACAAGAATTGCGGTAGGAATACATTGCGTACGTCCGATACAACAATTTAATTACTGCATCACCAAAACACGATACGGGGACCACCATTGTTTTGCTGGAATGCGCAGAAATTAATGCAGACAGATGTCACTTATCGATTTCGACTGTATTGGCTGTGAGAAGCTTAGCGCCACACTACTGTCGGCCAGCTAAGGACGTCTGACGCGAGCTATTCACAGCCAATACAGCTATCTCAATCGGCTGCGAGTCGAAATCGATATGCACCGTCTGTTGCATTAATTTCTGCGCGTTCCAACAAAACAATAGCGGCCTCTGTATCGTGTTTTAGTGATGCAGTAATTAAATTGTTGTATCGGACGTACGTAACGTATTTCTACCGCAATTCTTGTGGTTAGTTATTGTACAAGTGACCCAAAAGTAAAACATGCATGTCAAAATGGACGTAATTGCCCTTTAACCAACCAAGTATCCAAAGTCTGCCCACTGATGGCGCCATTTGGCAAACCCCAAACTGCTGTGCTGCTATGTGTTGCTTTCTTTTGGAGCATTGTGGAAAGCAAAGCTGTTATGGCCTTTACTCTAGAAGGCTCTGCATATAACCAGAAGCACCTTACTCTGCATCACACGTCACTGAAGCATAAAAGCAGTTGTAACATAATAGGGATCCTTCGCGATTCCTTCCTGACTGCGCAAGGCATCTGTGCAAACCAGTGCACCGTGCCTTGTGTCAAGTCTACTTCGCCTATGCCGTCAACAAACAAAGGAGGTGATTGACACCAAAGAAAGCAAATTTCGATAATTTATGAGGGACAAACTAAGCCTTTGCCCCAAAACCTATAAATAGTATGGGAAACAGTTGTTCAGCTGATCGTTTCAGGTAATTCTAGCACAACCTGAAGCAGCTTGGTGAGGAGTCAGTTTTCTCTCCTAAGCCAAGCAGTTAGTGAAACGACAGATGAAAATTTATATAGTCGGTAAAGTTCTAGCCACATTTCTATTCCTTCAACAAAATTTGTAAAGTATTTGTCTTAGATATAGCTTGACAGACACTCAACGCTTAGGCCCTGCCGGAAATATCTAGTTTTCCCAGTACATGAGTCAGTTTCTTTCTCATACAATGTAAAAACAAATTCAATGACGCTAGATCTCACGAACACACCTTGTGATTAAATAAAATTCAAAGCTCAAAAATGCAAAGTTCAAAAACTTTTCCGAATCCTTTGTAATAAACAGTTTAGCCAATCAGAAAAGAGCTGAAAGGCTCAATTTTTCCAAATTACTGTATTTCAACCAGTAAAGTGAAGTAAGCTACCGGCCAATTGCCATTGGGACATTACTGCCAGTCCACTCATGAGTTTCCATATTGATTTCCCAGAGTTGTGTATATGTGGAAATGGACTTTGCCCTAATTTCCACTGCTACTTATGGTGGTAGAGTCCAGCCAAACTGCCTGATGAAGTTTATCTGGGTAGTTAAGTGGGGAGGGGGAGAAATAAGTAACGCCTGTCACAGTAAGGGCCATTCAAAAAGGTAATTCAAATTTTTCAACGTCATCCTCACCCGTCATATTGTGTCCAATTTGTGCTATTACCACCACCCCCAGCGATGCACAAAGAGGAGGGAAAGTGCACCCTTCCCATTCCCCCCTCCTCCCCTCCCCCAAAAAAGCTTAATTTAAGAATAAAATTTGCTGAAAGAAGATGGGTTAAGAAATTAATTTCAGTTGAAAAAATTTCTGGGTGATCCACCGAATCCCCTCCCACCTCCCCCCCCCCCCCTCTGAACATGATATCAAACATTTATATCCTTTCTACCCCTTTCATCAAAGAGATTCGGAAAAATAAGGTTAAGAATTTTACATTTACAATGGAAAATGTTAAGAGCGGTCACTTTTTTTTAAGGAGTTCTAAAATGCTTTAACACAAAAACCGTAAGGCTTACTGGCATTGGCTTATGGGAGGAATAAGGGCTCCTCACCGATCGTTGTCTTGTTGGGCTAGAATGATGTAAAATGATCAGCTGAACAACATTTTCCCATAAATTTTTTGGGGTAACGGTTTTGTTTGGCCGTCAGAAATTAATGAAAGCCGCACTCTGCGCTGACGGACGAGAGACCGTTTTCTTCCATGTTCCCAGCTGATATTTTTTTCCCATAAACAGTTCAGATAAGTGGGTTGTTATTGTCAGTTTCGTGTGGTTTTGTTGTTATTGTCGGTTAGGTTAGGAACCGGCCTCGGCATTTCACTTGACGTAATGAACTGGTTGGGGTTTGGCGTTTCACTTGCTGGACTTGCCCAGTTTCATGCTTTCCTGCACGGCGCCGTTTGCCTCGAGCCTGCCTGCTGGCAACAAGGTGACGCCACGGTCTACCTCCCGTAGTGCTAACTTTGGACCTTCACCACGGCCAAACGGTGCGTTTGCCCCAAAAATGGAAGAGGAAAACATTCAGCAAGTAATTCTTAGTCAATTAAAAAAAAAAATCAGACGAGAGCCCGTTTTCTTCCCATGTTCCCTGGAATTACTTTGAAACACCATGGAAACATGTTGAACACAGAAATTATTCGTGTCACTCACTTTCAAAAACAGGATACCGTTTTGTTTTTATTAACATAAAAATATTTTACAAAAAATTGCAATTCAGCAACAACCCCTACCTCCCCCCCCCCCACCTGAAACGTGGCATATGTCCCATTCCCCCTCCCTGTGTGACATTATATTGAGTCCCAATGTGAGGGCTATTTTTTAAAAATAAATTTCTTGGAGCCTTAAGTCATCTGAAGCAAACTAACGCTCGTATATATAAAGTGGTTTAGATTTTAACCTTACAAGAAGTTTCTGAACAAGAAAAAAGTTTTAAGAAGAAAAGACCCGGGAAGCCTCCAATCACAGCAGGGGGGGGGGGAGGAAGGGATCAAGATAATGTAGAGCACAGGACAAGATTAGATCCCATAGCTACTGAAGGAGAATGATAGTCATTCACATTTACCCAGCACAGAAAGGCAGGGACTTTTATAAAATGTAAAGGTAATAAAGGAAATGAAATGCAAAGGAAAAATAAATCTCCTCTGGAAGTTTTTTTTTTTTTTTTTTGGTTGGGGTGGGGAGCAAAAAATTTGCAAGGGGGAGGGAGTCAAATCTGTTTACATCAGAATGGAAATTAATTACGTAATGCTGCAATAGAACAGTGATAATAAAGCCATACTGGCTCCGTGATAAATAATTTTCACCAACAAAACCTGCCCCGTGTGCCACAGAATACTCTTGTTGGCTAAAGTTCACTTTACCACAATTTTCTAAAAGCTCTGAATTCTGTTAGTACTTACCCTACACTCTCATTATATGGTCCCCTTTTTTTTGTGGGAGGCGCGGAACACAGTTTAAACCCCATCAGTACGTTACCACAATCAGTACATTTATACGATGTTCGTTTTCGCTCGCGGGGCTGTGCACGGAAGCCCGCTCATGCCCCTAGCTGATATTTTTTCCCGTAAACAGTTCAGATAAGTGGGTTGTTATTGTCAGTTTAGTTTTGTTTTGTTGTTATTGTCGGTTAGGTTAGGCAGGTACCAGCTTCTGTTTGGCGTTTCACTTGACGGACTTTGGCCCAGTCGATGCTTTCCAGCACGGCGCCGTCTGCCTCGAAAAAAAACAAGCGAACAAACAAGCGATTTTGCGTCTTTTTTTTTTCGCCCTAAACCTCCTTTCCGCACCTTGGAATCAACTTTAATCTGCCTTACGACGACAATAAGGCAAGTCTTTTTTTTTCTTAAAATTTGGGGGTTTGTGGTAAACTAGATTTGTGCCCTCTTGTTTATTGGTAGAGGTAAGTCTTTGAAGCTTGGCCAATGTTGCCACAATAACGAGAGGGTTGGGTTTCACAATAGTGCAAAACTGCGTCTGATCCCAAACCACAAAATCGGTACTTATTACGCAAATAACACATCGACAGGCAAACAAATTCGGACAAGAGTATTATTTTAGAAGGAAGGCCAGGTTTGCAGCACTCAAAAACAATATAAATGAACAACAGAAGAACACAACCATTTTAAGGAGAATAACAAGGGCAGGTTTTTATGCAAATGTTTTTAAGGTGGTTGGTTCAACAAATTTTGCAAAAAATTTAATGACAATACCCCAAATAGTTAGGTGCCCAAAAGGGACTTCTGCAAAACCGGCTTAATGTTGACATATTGGATGAATACTTACGAAAGTTTTGGTCGGATCCATGGGCTTAGACGTAGAGTTTTCAGCAAATTTGATAGGACTCACACAACCTTTTGAAGCCTCATTTGACCTCAGAGAAGGAAGCTTTGACGTTGTAAGACGTTCACTCTGGCGACCGCGTAAGGTGACGTCAGCTGACGGATTATATCTGACGCATGACCTGACGTTTATGCGGTAAGCAATTTCCTTCATCTGCAAACAGCAAAATTGAGTTAGATAATAGTATCGTCAGAGAAATTCCAACATTCGTATCGTAATAATGTTAGTAATATCCTATTTACCCACGGTTATCGTTTAACAATATTGAAATTTTTGTATGATGTCATTATCTGAGCAACGACACGTGTTTTATCTTGTTCCCGACAAATCCCACTTGCTAACTTGTAGTTAGTTCCGATAATACGTCACACCTCGTCTCCGATAATACGTCACACCTCGTCTCCGATAATACGCCACACCTCGTTACCTCAGTCGACCATATTCTTTTAAATGGGTCCTTCAATAGAGTTGTTTCAATTCGAACCTACCTTTAATTTATATTTGCAGCGTGAGGCATAAGCGAATTGTCCCACTCTACCCTTTCATAAACGCTTTGAAAGGCAGATTGGAAAGTTATCTAGATATCGCATCTTACCTTTCCCAAGCGTACATGATATCCTGGCGGTAGCAACGGCTACTATTGCCTTTGCTAATGCTTTTGCCGTCAAAGCATTACGACAATAAAGCATTATCAGAGGTATTAGTAGCCGCAACTAAAGCTAGGGCCAGCATAAAATTGGAATAGGTTAGATGCGCTATCGGGTTAACTTTCTAATCGGGGCCAGTCAAGTAAATCAGCTGGTGATCACGTGATTAGCGTTTAGTTGTAGTCGGCTTTCCAGCTTAAGCTGACTAGTAATACGCATGTTTAATGAAAGGATTAATCTTTTAATCTTAATACACCGTACAACTAGGTACAAAAAATAACAGATTAAGGGGTGAAAGAAAAAGGTGGGGAGGGGGAGAGATGGTTATATGCCCATGTAATTTGTGATGGCCAGTAAAGAAGGATAATGACTAGCCTATTATGTAATGCGACCAGTATAGAGAGAGAGGGTACCAAAGAATATGGCGCTTTGCTGGGGCCAAAACGTTGTTATGTTGGTGTGTTGGCTTTGGCGAAAGGTGAAAAAATTAAACCGACACCATTTTAGGGTACACTAAGCTTGCTTCAGTTTTATATTTGGCTATATGCCAACATTAAAAGGACATACCCCTTTCACCTGCTTCGATTCAGGGCCGCCACATCAAAGTTAGGGGCCTGGGACTAACTGCAACAGGGTGAGGGGGGGGGGGGGGCTTCCCCTGACGGAAATCGTAAAAACGTTACACTATCAGTACCTTCCTAAAGCACCGAACAGAACGAACCAAACGCACCACTGTTGGTTACAGTTCAGCTCATTCCCTACTATAGCCGTGTTGACGTGGCTTGCTGACGTCAACCATCGTCAGCGCTGAATCTGTTTCCGGCACCTCGCGCATGCTTAAAATCTCCACCACTGGCAACCACTCCAAACCACCTCCCCGAGATGGTTTGCAATTCGCCATTGCTCGCACCTGGTAACACCAATTAGCCTAGCCTGGTCCAATCAATTAGCTACGTCTGGGCACGTTAAAGTGGCACTATCAGCGATTGAAAGCAGACGAATTCTGACAACATCCAGCGCTGTGTAGTACCATCTA
Source organism: Lithobius niger (assembly GCA_023313725.1). Taxonomy (NCBI): domain Eukaryota; kingdom Metazoa; phylum Arthropoda; class Chilopoda; order Lithobiomorpha; family Lithobiidae; genus Lithobius; species Lithobius niger. The sequence continues at coordinate 20,733 of JAHWFP010086650.1, forward strand.
GCGTTTGCTTGCACCAAGCGAAGGAATGCATAACGGCATTCCTTTTAACAAAACAAACAAGCCACGACATCCTTAATTATTGAGGGAAAATTTGGTTCATCCTCGTGCACCTGCGAGCAAGCTATAAACGTTAACAATATCAAAAGTATATAAAACCAGACAAACCTTGATTTTCTTTTGACAATATCAATGTCGCTAGATGGCGCCACGGTATTTTCGTTCGCATTACAATCGGTGATAGTGCCACTTTAAAGATATGACGTAACAAGTGCTCTGTTGAGCTTGTTGAATTTGCGGAGCTGTGATTGCAGTTTCGGAAGGTACTAAACGGCTGACGCAACATCACTGCGCACGCGCGACGTCAAGTTTGGAGCCAAACTGTCTCTAACAGTGGTGCGTTCTGTTCACTCTGTTCAGTCGTTTAGGAAGGTACTGTATGTTATAATCATATCAAAAACCAAAACTGGTAAAAGGGGCCGCCAAGTTATGAATGGTTCGGCCCTTCAAAGGAGTGATATCAACACACCAAAACATTTGCCAAGTTAATCGCACCGCTTAATAGTTCGAAGGTTAAAGTGGCACTATCACCGATTGAAATGCGAACGAAAATACCGTGGCGCCATCTAGCGGCAATGATATTGTTAATCTTTATAGCTTGCTCTCAAGTGCACGAAGACGAACCAAATTTTTACTAAATAATTAAGGATGTCGTGGCTTGTTTGTTTCGTTAAAAGAAATGCCGTTATGCATTCCTTCCCTTGGTGCAAGCAAGTGCTAGATGGTAATAACGTCCAAAGTATTATTCGGTGCGATTAAGTTGGCGAATATTTTGGTGTGTTGATATCACTCCTTTGGTGGCCCTTTTTACCAGTTTTGGTCATATGATATCACGCCTTTTTTTTTTAATTTTGTATTGACTCAACTCCACTACCGTGCAGATGTGTAATAACGTGCCATATCAACAAGAAATTGGTTTTCAAGAATTTACTACTATCTTTTGCCTATAGACCGAACCATTCTCAACTTAGTCACCTCTTCATAGGTTTTTGGTTTGGTTTTAATTTTGTTGTAATTTATTTTATTTAGTTAGTTTTGGTGTGTTGATATCACTCCTTTGAAGGGCCGAACCACTCTCAACTTGGTGCCCTCTTTACCAGTTTTTGACTTTGTAATTTCAGTTGGTTTATTTTTCGTGAATTGGACGTGAATATAATTGCTTTGCAACGTTGTTTAGATTTATCGTGATACACTAGTGTGTGTCTAGGCACGCACGTCAGTATACACGTTCTCATTGTCCGAACTTTGGCCGTCCAATGAGAGACGATGCCGACAATATTAACAATGGTTATAACAATATTTTCGTCCTTCGCACCCTTCCACGCCATTCCCGTTACGCTCCCAGGATCCAAACCATAAAAGGTACGCAGTTCTTATTGTACTGCACCCATTCGTCTAATTTCATAGCTGGAAGCATTCCCGTTATCTCGGTATTGATAAACAATAACCTATGGAAATTAACATGGGGATGAGCGGACTAGCTAGCTAGTAGTAACTAGTAACACATTTACAACGTTATTGAGGGTCAGATTTTGCACTGAAAGCAACTTAGTTGGCATTCCTACAAGAGTTAATTTTTGTGAGGTGGGTCATTGCTCACGATTTCAACACAATTTAAGCTTTTGTACCTTATTATTATTTTTCCCCAAGTACCTCAAATATGCCCAACTATGCTTCAGATATAAGACACTGACGCTACGGCGTCGCACTACAAGAGTTTACAACCTCGACAATTGAATTGATGTGATGTTTGTTGTGATGTTTGTTGCCTAACTTGGCGCGATACACTATTATAGCGTGTGTCTAGCGTGTGTCTAGATATTTGTCGGCCACAATTGTACTTATCGTGTTGGTTCACTCATTCACTGCATACGTTTGAACGCTTCTATGCCTAGTAAGCTGCCAGGCTTGCACTACAATGCTCGTGTTCCTGCTCGCTGCCGTTGGATTGGAGTTCTTGTTTGTTGGGAGTATATAAAAAAAATCACAATACGCACAAATCGAGTATCGAGTCATAAAAACTCACAATTGGGGGGGGGGGATGTTTAGGTCGTGCCGCCCCCTTGGGTTATCGGGCCTGGGTACCAATGGCTGCCATAAAGCGACGTTGCCGAGGACGCTGCTAATCGAAACAGGCATGATGGATGTTTTAAAAGTCCACCGCTTTGAAGAGCAGGGAAAGCTTTTCCGTTTTTTTTATTCAAGCCGCTTCCCGCGTAGATACGTTTGCGTAGTTTTTAACGAGCCAACTACGTATAGTCCTCATCCGCGCGGCACGTGGTATGAGACGCCGAGCCCCTGTGGCTTCTTACACTGCACAGCATCAGGATGCCGCAAACTCATGAAAATCATCTGCACCGGTAACGTGAAAATAAAATATAAATGTAGAGAAAAATAAATAAAAGAATAAATCACAGGGTTAACAAAGCAAACAGTCTGCATTAAAGAATGGCCTTGTGAGAATATAAGATACACCTCTCCACTTCCACATAAAAAGTTATAAAGTTATAAAAAAGAGAAGTCGGCAAAGGCCAAAGCCTGTGGTGCCCAGCAGTCCTCCACCCAGCAGTCCTCCAACCAGGCCAACCTCCGGGGCGGCGGCCCCCCCCCACCCCCGCGACCCCCCCTCCAAGTCTCCTCGTTGCCCGGGATACACATAGCGAGGCAAAAAGAGGGTTAGTTAATCCTTCCTCACTAACAGCGCCGTGTATCTGCAGTCGCTGTACGGCTAGCAACGGCCGAGGTTGACAGCGAAGAACATCCAACCGGTTGGATGGTCGTCGCTGTCGAATCCTATTGTTTGGGAGTCAATTAGAAGTCACCCCTTTTTGCCCTCAAGGTAGGGTGACCGCTGTCCAACAGCGGTAGACAGCTACGTGTATGTTGGCCTTAAACCCATTTGGTGCTGGTCACTTATACTGATTCACATTACTAAACCAGCTAATCCTCGCGTATTATCCTTCTACCCACACAATATACCTTTCTTCCTCGTGCTGCTCCCCTACGCAGTCCCATTGTTAGGGCGGGTTTACGCAACAATTCGCTTTTATATTCTCGCAGCGAGAATTGGCAAAGCTGTCGTTGCCATGGTAACAACGCTATTTGGATTAGCTAAATCCGACGTCGTTTTGAGTAAATGCACGTCCGACGTCGTTTTGAGTAAAAGTAGTCTTACAATCCGTGACAATATGATAAAGAATTCGTCCTGACGAAATTTACACAGTCGCTTCTGAACTCGCATTATTAAGTGTCTTCATTGCCAGTCGACATAGCTAAAACTGCCGCCATGTTGGAATTTCAGACGATTTCTAGCTTCTAGCTGCGAGAATGCAAAGGCGAGTCGTTGCGCAAATGCGGCTTTATGGGATAAGGACTGCGCGAATCACCCCTCCCGCTAGATGCACAAAACACGGCCGCTACGAATTTTTTAATGTGAAATACGAAACGAGCTGGCTGGCTCTCATTCGGCGCGCGCCATCAGACGAATTTAGTAGTGTGCAATCAGTACTAAATGCACACAAATTGATCCCCGAACCATCCTAAGGAAGCCAATCTTCGCCACAGCCTCCCTGGAATCTAAACAACAGTAATCCATTTTCTCCGACACCACCTCCCCAGCCGTAAAACGGTTAGCTCCCAACGCTCTCCCCTGAAAACGCCCTTCTTGAAACACCCCCTGAAAACGCTTAAGCTGCCTTTCTCTGCCAAACACCAATACAACCCGCCCCCTTTCCACCCTGTAAACATCATCCCCGGCGGTACTACAACCATCTTTCAAAGAATCCTACTAGCCCTAGTGATTGATTTGCCCTGTTGCCGCTTTCTGTAGCCGAGGGAGATAGTTACAGGTCAATGCCGCTCTTTCCCTTGAAACATTTTTTTTTTAGATAAAAGCATGTTGTAATAACCATAAGGATGTTTTAAAAGTCAGCAGCTTGCTTGCTAAGTGCTGAGTTCGCTTGGTATCTGCTTGCACCACTTTTTTCATTTTCAAGCGGAGATGGAAAACGACGTTATTTGAAGCTTACTATGCACAAATATGGCTGACAATGACAAAATCAGTTACTGCATCTCTTTTCTTTGTTTTATAGTATTTTTAGTAGCGTTGCGGGAAGGGCGCATGCGCACATTGTGCCCCCATCTACTGAGTAAGCTCAGCGAACTCTGCACCCTTTTGTCAGTTTATATATAACAGTAATTCGAAGTTTTATCAATTAATTTACTCATAAAAAAAAATGCCTGTAGGAATAGGCCTGTACGAATAGACCTACATCGAGGAAACTAATTGTGTGTTGTGTAAGGGATGGCGTGATGGGGGCCCCCGGCAGTTTCAACTATTGAATAACAAGAAAATCCTACAAGCTCCTTACTGTATATATTTTAACTGTTGGCATGAATACCGTTTTA
>JAHWFP010086652.1:0-21043 GCA_023313725.1 Lithobius niger
TCGTCTTTACGCTGTGTTTAATGAACGATAAATCCTGGCAGTGAGGTAAATCAAAAACATTCAGTCGTCGCCGCCTTGGCAGCGTGGCAGAAAACGATCGAACGTTCCATCGCACTTCAAGAGCGCCGTATAGCCCCAGGCAAAAGGTGAAAGGAGAGGTGAGGTCGAACCAGGTGCACGCCGCTTCAGCCGTCAGAAGATCCACGTCACTAATTCCATTTGCCTTTCAGTCACGTAAAGGGGATGCGCCGCAACGACGTGAAATATGCCAAGCTTTTGAACTGAAACTTCCGTTGAACCAATAACAAAACTCAACTGAGCTGGGTAAGACAGATTAAGAAGCCAAACACAGACACGAAATGAGTAAAACATCGTCAAAACACGTAAAAGCATAATAAAATCGAAAAGCCCGTGTTAGCACGAGCGCCGTAAATTAGGGAGGCCCGTACGGCATAACGGAATACTCCATTCCAAATTCACTTAAAAACCGACGATTCAAGCAAATAGCGCATTTTATACTCTAGAAATAGAAATTGACGGTGCAAGAAGCACCCCCCCCCACCCCCTCCCCCATAACCCCAAAGAAATTAAGCAACTAGAGTGTCATAGCGTGATTTGAAAGCGTTGAGTGAAGGAGCGCAAACAACAGATTGAGGGAGGGAGTTCCAGGGTTGAACAACCCTTTCCGTGAAAAAGTGAAAGCGAAGTTTAGTCCGAGATACAGTGCCAGGAATACGGAGTGGGTGGCCACGAGTGAAGTTGACATTTGGAATGAGGGAAATAACAGGGCCCACATCAAGAAGATTGTGATTTTAAACTCTAATCCTATTTAAACTATTAAAGTAGGAAAAAATACGGTTTTACCTTAAACAGAAGCGTCAGTAACTGGGACTGGGTATAGGGAGGGACGCCTCTCACTTAGCTCTTACTTCCGTAGACCGGAAGTTTCTAACCCGGAAGTTTCCGATCAGGAATTTACAGCAATCGTATGTATAAATTTTTAAATTCATTATGATTCATTATGATTCACAAATAAAATTTACAAATACATTTTTTTTAAACTCAAATAAGCCGATAAGTTACCTTGCCACCACACCTTACCATTAAAGCACATATCCGTGAAAATAGGCCGTTTACCGGCGATAATTGCTCGTTTCTCGCAAACCGCCTATAAACCGCCTATAAAAAGCCGATAAACCGCCTATTCCTCACGGCTATCTATTACTAAATTAGTTTTTTAATTAAAACAGTACAGTTTTATCGGCGAACTATAGGGTTGGATTTTGGGTTTTTGTCTCAAGCAGGACCCAGCGTGTAGTTGTTGATTCTGAAACATCCGCGAAAGTAAGCGTTATTAGTGGGGTTCTTCAGGACTCAGTCCTGGGTCCTCTTCTGTTTGTATTGTATCTGAATGACTTTCCTTACAAACAAATTACTAAGCAGGAGAAATTTGCAGACGATCTTAAACTTCCATTCAACCAATAATAAATCTCAATTGAGCTAGGTAACACAAACAAGAAGCCAAACACAAATGCGAAATCTGTAAAACGTCGTCAAAATACGTAAAAGCATGATAAAATCGAAAATCCTGTGTCAGCATGAGCAACGTAAAGGCGACGTACTTCTCGAAAGAGTGTTTCATTTCTCCGTTCTGGCTCGCAATCCCATGCGGTGAAATATTTAACTATTAAAGGTACATTCCTCCCAACGCCATCTTTATCGATCCTCCATATCAAGTACGACCCCCAAAGTTCTATTTATTTACCGTTAGTATCCCTTCCTATAGAAATCCGTTTTAAAATGTGGCGTCTAGGAGATTTTCTGTTGAAACTAATTTAATAGCATCCTGCGATTATATGTTTCTTTGCGCGCTTACAATAACCATGACGTCTCATCTCTGTGTGTGCATGGGCTAATTTTGAATCGTTTGCTAATAATTACCAAGAGATCAAATATCTAAAAGACTAATGCGGTAAAAATTTAAATTATTTATGCCAATTGATCGCTGAAGAAAAATTGTAAGATACTAGCCTAAAAAATTATAAAGTTTGATGTTTAAAATACGAAAGTTTTTCCGGTCTGCGACGACCCACTTTTTTTATTCATGCTGTTTCGTGTACTATCTCAGTTGGTCTTGTATTACTACACCGAGTCTCACGATAAAGTGCGTGGATGGCGATCCGTGCGAGGTTGTTACAAGGCAGGCGGAATGTACCTTTAAGCCTTAAACAGACAGAAGACAATTTCGTGCGAAGCGACGAGTTATTACGTGCCTACAAGGTCAAAATTGTTGCAACCGCATGGTTGGAGTGTTGCGTTTAACAGGGATTTTGGCGTCTTTCTTACACCATCCCACTTCGTGTTGCAGCCGCAAGCAGCCAGTCAGGTCACGGCTTTAAGGCCAAATCAGGCTGGCTGCACTCACGGCGTCACAGAATGGTTTACCAAAAACGCCAAAATCGGTCAATAACCGCCACACTCACTATACTTGAGGGCAGCAAGTTTGACGTTGTAGGCATGCAGTAACGCATCTCACCGCACGAAATTTTCATCTATCTTGTTTACGCTTTACTCGTAACTATTTTCTGGAGCAACTCCGCTAAAAGCGTGCACTGTATAGGTTTAAGCAGAACAAAACTAGCCACATCGCTTGCTTCGCTCGAAGAGGTTTGCATGAACAAACTATGACGTCATGAACAAACATCATGAGGGTAAAAAAAAAAACTTTGACGTTATTTTTGAAGGTTTTTCGCGTATTTGAAGGTAATAATATCAAGTTACAGCAATGAAAATAGGCCTAACCGAAGCGCAATTTAATTATCTTTCAGTTGGTCCGACTCCCATCTTTGTAGGTGCCTTGGTTTCAGAGGAGTAGAGGGACAAACACGCCCGCACAGATATAAGTTTTTAATGATGTAGATGGTTGCGAAAAAACATCACTCGTGCTGCGATAATTCCAGGTATTCTACGACCGTGATGCGAGGAAAAAGATGTTCTTCTGCAAGCCAAGGCCGACTGGGGTAGAAATCGCGTGTCGCGTCTCCTGACTCAACGCCAGTTAATGCGCGTGCCTGAAAGTTGACGTCCTTCAGCGTGGTTTTGCTAAAATGAGCTGCTAGCGGTGTTGACTCAACCGGCCTTGAGCCAGGAAACGAACCCCAAAACATCTCTCCTAGATGTCCTTGAGGTGAATTATGAAAAGACTCCTATTCCTACGGGCGTGTATGTATTTATATGCGTCACCCGTGTAAATAATGTTTACTTCCCAAATGGGTTGGAAATGACCATAAGGGAAAGGGGGCTAGGATGGGGAATAACCCTTCCAAGATTTGTCCGTTCCCAGCCAATCCACAATCCACCCCCGCTAACCTAAGAAATTTGATGTTGACTTCTCTCAGATTGAACGAAGTACAATAAATTTTCACCCGATTTACGATTCAACCGATCTGACTAAACGAGAGTGATGAATTAAAAGGGAGTCAGCGAGGGGCGAAGATTAAAGTTAGTTTCAGATTAAATAGTCCAAATAAAATATTAGACGTGAACTTGGTAAGCGTCACGTTGAATTTTGTTTGTATTTGTATCTATTTTCATGATTATTTTTACGTGAAAATTTTTTTTTCACTTAAGGATAGCTAAAAAAAAAAGTACTTTTTACGGGTTTTCTAGGGAGGCAGCATCGTGATTTCGGGGCTAATGCTGCAGGCATCTTGGAGTTTGTCCTGATAACACCAATAAAAGCCATGAGATGATCATGATTAAAGAATTTTTCACTGACGCTCGTCCTGCCAATAGTGCCACAATCCCTACATGCTACCGTTCTTTGAACTCTTTTTTTTTTTTTTAAGTAAGTAGTTTATTACGACGGCTCGAAGTTGATGGTGAACTTGTGTGTGCCGAATAAGTCAGGTACAAATAGAAAGGCACATGATAATGAATAATATGGAGGTAATATTAAACACATTATTTGTCGTCAAGTAATATTTTGAACGTAAATCCATAATAGGCATCAGACACAAAAATAAACACAATGTAATAGTTTAAGTAAAAAAAAAATGATAATAATCACTAAATGCACATTTCACATTTATATATAATCATGTATGTATGTGTATATATACACACTATATTAAAAAAAAAATCAGACCGAAGGTTTACCTGGGTATTGCTTAATCGATTTCTTGATTAAGCAAGAAGTAGTCGAATAGCTTATTTTTAATCTCAGTTATCCCATCAATTTGGAGCAGTACAATACGGAGTTCATTAAATATAGTAGGAATGTTATATTTGTTTGTTCGTTTGCCATATTGATTCTTGGCAAAAGGCACTACATATCGATATGTGGTTTTCTTGAAATAATAATTCTTGATAGTTGAGCTTAATTTGTGGTCACAGCTAAAATAGTTTTTCAGAATTACAACGAAATCTCTAAGTTGTTTAATTTTGACAATTTTTGTTTTCCTGTATATTTGTTTAGATTTTAAATTTCCATATTCGTTAAAAAGAATTTTTATGATTCGGTTTTGCAGTTTTTGGAATCTATTTATGTGGCGCAGTTAGCAGCAAATCCATATATTTCAAAAGGTCAGCCTACGTTGATGTAGTGCTTAGAGTGCTTGTGCTACATCGACTTAACAGTAACTACCCTTTACCCGTTGTCGTTTTAACTCACCCCAACTTGAATGTCCCTGTAACCACCTCTCTCCTAAAGTCGACATAAGGTAACGCGACCTAAGATCAAGCGACATAAGTTAAAGCAACGTAAGGAACTCCCTGTACCCTCGGTCGATTTCTTACGTCGCTTTAACTTACATCGCTTTATGTTAGGTCGCTTTAACTTAGGTCGACTTTAGGAGAAACGTGGTTTGGTTACAGGGACATTCAAGTTGGACTGAGTTAAAACGACAACGGGTACAGGTGGTTTGAGATAAAGCGCCCGGAAAGTGGTTTTAGGCAGTTACACGGACGTTCTTAAAGCGCTCTAAGCATTACATCGACGTAAAGTAAATCGACCTAAAGTAAAGCGACTTAAAAAACCTCCGTGTACCCTCGGTCTTTATCTTAGATCGCTTTACCGCACGTCGACATTAGAAGATAGGTGGTTGCACGTACATTCAAGTTGAAGTCAGTAAACACGACAACGAGTACACAGTAGTTCCTTATAAGTCGATGTACCACCGCGTTTATCCAATCCCATCAACCAAACCCCTCTCTATTCTCATGTTCCAATTCAGCTTGCGGGGCGTTCGAATTCGTTTTAAGGAAGTGATCGGTTCCGCCCTAGCTTCGTGACGTTTACGTGCACTCATTTCAACCAACCAAAAGAAAGCAGCCATTAGAGAGACGTAGAAAATGGGTTATGGAGGGTACACAAGTAGGTTGTTAAACCGCTTCAACTCCTTACATCGACGTAATGAGGTGGTTTGAGATAAAGCGACTTGAAAGTGGCTTTAAGTGGTTATAGGACGTTCGTAAAGCCCTCTATGCACTACATCGACGTAAGTTAAGTCGACCTAAGGTAAAGTGGCATAAAAACCCTCCGTGTACCGTCTTTTAGTTAAGTAAGGTAAGGTAAAAACGTACGTGTACCCACGGTGATAGATTATTTGTTTTCAAATGTGGCATTAAAATAATTTGTTTTCAGGTATGGTTTTCAAATTTGTTTACAAATTATTTCTTTTCATGTGGCCGCTAATAAAGACAAGCCCAATTATGCCTCAAGTTACGGAGAGAAAGAGGGAGTGAGGGGTAAGGATTGAAGAATGCAAAAGCTAACCGATCCCCTCCAGCCACAAAACGTAATTAAAATAGCCGATTCAACCACCACCGCCACCCTAACGGAATGCTCATCCAGATTATTATTTACATCAGTGGTACATCACGCGTAAGTGCACCACCGATCTTTATGATTCACCCGCGATTTTCGTTAAGTCCAGTAGAATCGTTCGGATGAAATATTGCTTCCAGAATGCGAAAAATGCAGCGAGCCAATCGATTTTTTTTCCACCGCAACCGGAAATACCACAGACTGTTTGGGAGTCAGCTCTCAGCCAAAAGGAGAAACGAGAAAGAAGAGAAAGAAAGGAAAAAAAAAAACGGGAATAAAAGCTTAAATTCCCAGAAGTCCAATTTTCAAAGGTTTTCTTTGTGTGCCTGTACCCACGCTCGCATGATCAAGCTAATGCAAAAATGTAACTGACATCCTAGCCACTCCACCATCTTTGTAATGTGTATTTGCAACATGACGTGAAAGCTGAATAAGGAGGGGGGAAAAATCAATTCTAAGCTTGAGGAGGCCGTCTTTAAAAAAATTACACGAATGTTGTAAAACCATTCCAAGACATAACCATGGCGTCTGCTAAGACCGAATTTTAAATATCATGGCTTTTTCAGGATTATCATGATTGAAATACCTAAAAAATATCATGAATATTTATAAACAAATCGTTACGGATATAGAAAAAAAAAATAGGCCCAGCCAAACGAAATCTTCTTATGCAGTTGACGTGAAGTGCCCTTGCGGATCTTTCTACTACAGAGTACAATAGAAATAGAATATAATATAATATTTTAGACAGCGCCGAGCCAAGAACGATGACGCCCAAATCCGCCCCCCCCCCCACCCCCCTACAAACTCGGAGAGAACACAACACGCGAAAACTGGACTGTAGTACAACCTTACTGACATCGGTTCCATGCAAGGTTATATACCCAACGCGGTTTCTCACCTAGTCACTCTGCAGTACATCAAATCCTTATTATTGCAATACACAAAATGGTCGGAGACGATATGAGAGTCCAGACAGACGTCACCATGTTTGATTTCAAGAAAGACTTTTCGAATTGGTTATTCACAGTAAATTACTTTTAAAATTACAACGGTACGGTTTTATCGGGAAACTATAAGGTTGGATTACGGCTTCTGTCTCAAGCAGGGACACAGTGTGTGTGGTCGTCCAGGCTGAAACATCCGAGAAATTGTAGGCATTTTTTCTTTAGCATCCGGGTGGTTCTGGCTTGGAGCTCACTGCCGGAAGCCACTGTCAACGCCCCTTCAGTCACCTTTGGCACCTAGAGAGACTTTTGAAGGTACCGAAGGTCCATTCCTGCTTAATGACTCATTTGAAAAAATCATGGCTCGTTTGAAAAAAATCGTGACTTTAGCGGGATTATGATCATGATTTAAAAATATCATGCCTTTTTTCATGAATACAAGAAAATATGCTTAGTAGAGACGCTATGAATATAACGAGAAATAATATACCTGGAAAAAATCCCCGGAGTAAATTCCAAGTAAAAAGCCACCAGAAATAAAAATGAGATTTTAAAAAATGAAACACATTAACAAGTAGGTCATGCTACGTTTGGAAGCTGAAGTATGTCTAAAAATTAATGAACTAAACTACGTCTAACAGCTATGTTCTTAATACTCTTTTTAAAAGCGCCAATCTTGGTAGTTGGTACCGCCCAGTTAGCAATGGAGGCCCAATCAACAGACCCGGGTTGAATTCCCATAATCATGTTGACACGTGAATGTTTTTCTTAATTAATGCACGGTGGTGACGTCACGCTAATACACCCCCATGCTAAAATTGCAGTCGTTATATACGGTTAATCTGAAAACCCACACACGTCACAGTGGGTTAATTTTGATAACCCACACTTTTTTGATAATCTAACACTTTTTACGCGGGTCTACACAACCCCTGCTCCACCATGTGACATATGACCCGACTTTGTAAAATTACCGTACACAACACAAATGAAACCAGAATAAACAGGCACATTTACAACCTGCGACATTTTTCCTTCTAGCCTAACACGAAAAAAAAAACACTCGCGTACTATGCTAGACCTCCACCCACGGAGGAATGGCCCAACCCGGCAATCTTTCGCTCCGACGGTACGAAAACTAGGCTACTGACACTTCCTAAACACACCTAAAAACCTACGAGACTCAAGCGAATCGAGAGGGACAATTCTGTCAGGTAATTCCAATTCCAACCATTTACACACCACAATCAACATGAGCTGGCGCCATCTTAGTGGAAATTCGCTAAGAGCCCTTCTATAATTCCCAAAACATGCCGGGGTGGTTGAAGGTGGTACCAGAGACCCCTTGAACGTGAGACCATAAGGCTTACTTGATCCATTGATTCACAATTGGCAAGCTTAGTGCATCATAATACTAACTCCATTGTTTCTCTTTGTTCTTTAATGCCTGCATTCATACAAAGAGCCACTCAGCAGGTTGACTTGTTGGTTGAGCGTGTTAAAGCAACATACCGCCTGCCTTATAATAGCTGCCCTGCAAAAAAAAAAGTGTGACTTTATAAAACTTTCTTGTTTGTGTTAACTTTACACAAAATCTGGAAAAATATAGAGTGTGCATTACACAGGATATTCGCGCAAGTAAACATAAGATGAAAGATGCACAAAGATGTGAAGAGAGCAAAGTCTTCAATTTTTTTTAGTAACAGATATTTTGCTTCCCTTCCCCCAATAATTAGTCTTGGAAACGCCCATGTGTGCAATGACATCAGAAAAATACGTGAAAGGCGTCAAAAATTGCTTTAATTAAAATCATTTTGTTGTAGTATGAAATTACACCAATTAGTCGTGTATAGTGAAAATATTATTCGCTTGAGTTGCTGCTATCGTCAAATTTAACACCAATATTTGTAACGTTACACATCTTTCTTGTGCTATGTCGCTGTAATAAGAACATTTTCCGCTATGAACGCTGCTGTCGCTTTATTTCCCAGTATTATGTGTAACGTTGCACGCATTTTACGCGTTATTTCTCTGTAGTTACAATTTTTCCCGCTAGGATCGCTGTTGTTCTCTCATTTCAAGTCATTTTGTGTAATGTTACACAACGTGGAAGTGTGACGTTTCTGTCTGCCCTCCATTAGCGAAGTCAGTCATAAAATACAAGTTTTTAGCTACACAAATAAATTGAGTATTCATACAATTTTTTTACAGTGTGCGCTTCGATTACATCCGCGCATTTATCATAGTCAAGGTCAACTGAGACGGTAGCTTCGTTCCTCGCAGCGACAAACGTAGCTACTATCTCAGTTGGCACTGTGCCTAATAGACACGCCAGCGTGAACGCATTAATTGTGTCGTCACAAATCGGAATGATTCTCGTATTTTAAAACCACAATTTATAATTTTCTAGGCTAGTGTCTTACAATTTTGCTTCGGCGATCTATTGCAATAATTAATTTAAATTTTTACCGCATTAGTCTTTTAGATTTTTGATCTCACGGTGATTATTAGAACATTACTACATGTACACACAGAGATGAAACGTTACGGTTATTGTAAGCGCGCAAAGCATCATATAGTTATGGGTCGTTCGTAAATAAAGTTCCATTATATTCAACAGAAAATCTCCTAGATGCCACATTTTAAAAAGGATTTTTAACTAGAGAAAGACTAATGGTAAGGAAGTAGACCTTTGGGGCCGTACTTGATGTGGTGGATCGAGAAAAATGGCGCTGGGAGGTATATTCCTTTAATCAACAGTCTACAACCATAAAATGATTACTTCCCACTTGTGCTTTTAGGCGTCTCATGGTTACTTCATCCACCCACTCCCGATGCGGTTTTGATCCATTCTCATTGACTAACCATATTTTCCTGGTCGAAGATGTGTATTGTATAGTTACCCGTGATCACATGCTTAATGTCTTTACGGTTGATGTTGAATCAGAACTACAATCGTACGTTGCTTTTCCTTTCATAAAATTTTCTAAACGGCTGTTTCTTTTTCATCTTAGTGGAAATTCGCTGAACAGCTGTTTCTTCTCCTCTTAGCGCAAATTCGCTAAACGGCTGTTTCTTTTCCTCTTAGTGAAAATTCGCTAAACGGCTGTTTTTTCCCCCCTTAGTGGAAGTTTGCTAAATGGCTGTTTCTTTTCCTCTCAAAAGAAATTTGTTAATAAAATAAAAATAATGTAAAAGTAAATAAAAAGTTTTAGAGTTATTCGAGGAATAACTGCAATCACGTTGACCCCATCGCCATTTTTTCTACCCGGCATGCAGTGCACTGAGTACTAATTCTCCAAAATATTTCTTTTGATCATCTTGTATACTATAGTGACGGCCTGACGTAAGACTATTACCAAAAACTAACGGGAAAAACAACGCATGGAAAAAGAAAGAGAGAAAAAATGGATAGAAAGAAAACGAAAAGTATTGCCAGGAAAACACACTCACTGCTATTGTGTATAATGATAAGCACTTCGTCCCGTCTTTTGATCACGTCATTTTCCTTTAAGACAACTCATTCACGTGAATTGTTGCCCACATTTTTTAAGCAGCTTATTTACTTTTGATGTCTCTTCTTCTTTTTTTACGAAATGGCTGTCTCGATTTCAACGCTCAAGCTTCTTTACTTTTAGCTTCACTGCTTTTTTATTCTTATTTTTTGAAGGTTTTATATTCCAGAAAATCCAGTCGTTGTGGTTCCCTTTTCCTTCGCTGTAACGACGGGCTGTCATACCCCCAACAACATTTAATTACAGTAATTAGGAAAAAGCTCTGGAAGAAAGAATGCCTAAAATTTAATAATCCTAGCTTTCGGGAGATTAACGATGCGCCCGTTCAGGATATAAAAGCCAGCCGACGCGAGAGACATTTAAATTAATGCCGGTTACAAGCTAAACACAATTCGGCGCAGGCGGTGATATGCAAACCAGCTTCCCAGAGAACATGGCGATGCTCCTTACGCGAGGCTTAAACGAGCTAACGTACACAAACACGAATGCTCGCACATGTTACGCTTCTTCATCTAACCATGTCTTCCGAGACACGAAAACTATTTTAAAGAGAGACGATACATGTATAGTGTCCGCGGCCTATCTTGAGTTCTCCGCAGAACGAACACAGATAATCGATTGTACGTTTTCAGTAGCAGAGTGCCTTGTTGATATCCAAGATGGTTACAAAAACAATGGCGGCCATCGTTCAAAGCCACTCCATCCAGGAAGACGTAGCCGCTCACAAAATACTTGCAGGACTCAAGATACACCGTGCGTACAATAGGCATATTTGAATTCATCACAAACGTGTTTTTTGTTTCGGCTAATTTTGTCGAACACATCAATATGCCACGGGAAAAACAAAAAAAGTTACAAATCTTGTAGTTTCAGCAAAATGCGCCAAATGCGTCATAAAATCTTGCAATAAACTTTGATACCTTCAAGAACGATACTGCTGATGGACTGAACAGACTGTTCACTGTCGCAACGAACGAGACGTTACCCATCACTTACAAAGAGAAAGTGAAAGTGAAAGTGAAACCTATTATGGCCTACTTCGTAGCAGCATGTCTGGTTTTCTAAATTGGGAGAGCTCCTTGAAGATGGAGGCATTCATTACCATTACCTGATGCCCCCTCAAACCCGTTTGTATAGGATCTTACCCGTTTCCCGAGTGCCGAGCTCTAACAATAACGAGGGCGTGCAGCGCCCGAGGTATTGTTGGGCTCAGCACTCGGGAAACGGGTAAGATTCTATTTCTCAACCGCTTTCGCCTTCTCCGCACGACCCGTCATTGTCAACACGCGGTGACTTATTGTTGCATTTTCACTGGCGCTAACGATAGTTAATGCGGCGTGCAGACGGACTAGTGAAGATATGATGAAGGCAGCAGCGTCTTATGTACTGCACGGTAACCAACACTGACAAAACTAGATAAATGCAGCGAAGTTGACAATTAAAACATATATTCACGGTGCCACGTTACATTTCCTACAAGTGTGTAATGTTGTGATGAATTTTAATTCTTGAATTACGAAAGTTTCATAGTCTTTTTTTTTTTTTAGGTTGCAGCGTACTTCTGAATTTTAATAATTCTTGAATACGAAAGCTTCGTACCGTGCTCTGCTTTTTATTTTGGTTGTTGGATGGATTTGATCTGTGTTTCATCATCATCATTGACAAAATTACGAAAGGAGATTCGTGTTGTTAGCGTTTCTGCCGTATTTGCGACAGATGTAAAAACAAAAAAGGAAAGCAGTGCTGAGATATCCCAGCACCCAAACCGAAAACCATTGTTGCGATCCTACACTGTTCCATTGTTACAAGAGTGCGGAGAAGAAGAAAGCGGTTGAGAAATTGCAAGTTCCCCTTTTTTTTTGCCTGAAATCCCAAACGAACAAGCTTTGCTGCTTTGTTGCCTTCCCGAAATACCCTGATTGTCACCTGATTGTAACATGCAACATAATGATGGTTTGGCTGTTACAACAGACAATATTTTATTCTGTTGCTAGGCAAAATTCGTAACCATTGCACAGCACAAACCAATACAGCGACCCCCATCCCACCACCACATCTTCATTGTTTGGTTTCCCATAAATCTTTGGTGGATGGAATCATCTCCAACACTGGAATTTAGCACTTCCGGTGTAGGAATTGTCTCACCTGCATGGTCATCGCCAGTGCTGAGCCGAATAAGCAACACTTGCTGCAAACACACCTTGTTTTGTCATATCAAAATCACTGAGGCATTGTGTAAATCCAGTCGTTAATTGGGCATGGCACACATATCTGGAACCATATGTTAAGCTTGTATCTTGAAGATCTTTACGGCCTAGCCTCACCCCCTCCAACAAAAAATCTCAGTCTTGAAATTTAAGCTTCAATTTGGATGATATTGCGGGAGACAAGCGTATTAGGTGCCCTCCCTCATGAGAAACATCTTCAACCCCACAAATCAAATACTTTTAACCATTTCACAGCTGTCGGTCTGGGCAATATTTTCATCCTGTCGGAGACACCAGTTGCCCTCGTCATCACAAAAATATCCTCCACGTATACAACAGCATCAGTAAGGTAAAATGTCATTCCTTGCCTAGTGACTGAATTGTAGGCAGACATATTGTTTTTTTTTTTTTACCTGTTGGAGCTTTGCTGTCGCATTTTCAAGCCAGAGCTTTTCACACCTTACATCGACTGATCACGGAACACTCACTTAACGGTTGCGTTTGTCAAACCCAGAGTAGAAATGTAAAAAAAGTGAGGATTCCGGAAAGGCGAAAGACCCGCAGTTAAATTTTCGATCGGTATAGGGCCGGCCTTGGTACGATAAAAGATTATTAATTGAACAGATTAAAACCATTAAAAACCTGGAGCAACTCGTGAAGTTGACTGGTCCAGATCCGCCATTTTGTTCAAGATGGCGGATTCAAGATGGCGGCTCTCGAACAGCCAGCTTCACATGTTGCTACTCTTTTCTTAATGGTTTTAATCATTTAAATTGAGCAGAATAAATCCATTAAAAACCTGGAGCAACTCGTGAAGTTGACTGTTCCTGATCCACCATCTTGGATTCAAGATGGCGGATTAAAGATGGCGGATCTAGAACTACCAACTTCGCAAGTTGCTCCTCTTTTTTAACGGTTTTAATAATTCAAATTGTCTTTATTTGTGGCCAAGGCTGTCACTGTACCGATCGGAAATTAAACTTTTGTTTTTGCATGAATTTACGGAACTTTCACTGTCACGTTTTTCACCATTATCAATGCCCACTAAGTACACATCACTACAAATCTTGACGAATTAATTGAAGAGTAGGAATGTTAAGAGTTCCCTCCTTATTGACAAAGCAGTGTTACGTTTGTTACTCCGTTTGCCTTGTGTTTTTTCGTGTAGCACACATACGAGAAGCCACCTGCAGGGATGCTGCCGGTGTGAAAAAATGTGAAAAATGTGTGAAAAATTTTAAAAAATAGAGGAGTTGGGACAAAAAAGGAGGAAAACCGCACCAAAGTAAAAACAATCCAATTATCGCCCTAATTTTGGACCCAGAATTACGTAGGCACGCATGCCTGTGGTTACAACACACAAAAGAAAATTGGTTGGTTTACGGGCGGAGTCGCTTTGAAGTCGCTTTCGCTCTCTTGAGTGAATTTACACAGAGAAAACACAATGGTTAACTGGAAACGAAAAATTTTTATTAAAGAAATATGTAACAGGTGATATTATGCAAACGAAGAAATGGTGATACGAAAATGAAAGTAGGCACGTGAAAAATGTGAAAAAAAAACTTATGTGAAAAAATGAAAAGCGGACATGTGAAAAATGTGAAAAAAATAAAAAGTGGGAATTGAAAAAAATGTGAAAAAAGCTGGTACTCCCAGCAGCACCCCTGACCTTGACATCGGCAAAGCAACATCGGCTAATTTTCCAATCCCTTACTCAAATCACGCTATGACGCTCTAGTTGCTTAACTTCTTTGGGGTTTTGGGGAGGTGGGTGCTTCGTGCACCGTCCATCTCTATTTCTATTTCTATTTCTTATACAATGAAAACCTTATTTACGACCTTATTTAAGGTTGTAAATGGGAAAAGAAAAGATTTCACTTGCTGAAAATTGTACCAGCTTTCAACAAATCCCAAAAATTGGGTATTTTAGGCCTAACAAATCCACTCTCACTGTATTGGCTTGACCAAAATGGCCATTGTTTTGCCTCCACCAAGATGGCCGGCCGCTCACGGCTTGGTCGCTAGGTAACTGATAGGGCATCGGCTTACTGATGCAGCTCTATTGGTTTCCGAACGGATCAGCCAAAACTGATATCGGTGACTCCGTAATCATACGGAGTTTTTGTATTTCAGTGGGTGCTTACATGCCACCTAACCCCCTCCATTTGTGAACGTTTCGGTGAAAAAAATCCACATTCGCCACCTCACGCAATGGCTGCAGAGCGGCGTCTTCGTTTTGGGCCGGCAAATAGACTCCGGGTTAAAGCTGCGTGGCTGTTTACTGGGCTGACGGTTGGAGATCGGAAAAGGATGGGCAGCAAGCGAGATGTTTTCGCAACAATTTGGTTGTTTTTCTTTGGGGGAGAGAGCGCAGGAACTTTTAACGAATCGGCGTGCCTCTCGGCTCGCCTCCGCCATCTTGAATGTGATCTGAAGCTGAAGGACAAAATAAAAAAGAAGACGGGAAGGGGACGTCTCACAGACGATGCCCTAAGCCAGGTCAATATGTGCATCGCATTTTTTTAAACTAAAAGTTCAGGGAGATGAAAAAAAAATGGGAGGCCTCTGGATATGAGTTTTCTGCTGAAGCGCGCAATACTGAAGCAAAATGTATTCCGCAGAATGTAAACAACGACGTCAAGGATGCCGTCAACATCCTGAAACATAAAAACAGGAATACGTGCCGAATGTTGACTTACAGGGAAACCAGCTGTATGAACTAGAATGGTTTTAGGGCATGGTAAACATCTTGTATCTATTGAATAAAGTTGGGGGGTTCAAAGCAATTTCATTTTGATTTCGGATGCAGAAAATCATGGTTCCAGCCGTGCTAAAACTAAAACGGAGGTATTTAACGTGCAGCGGCAAGGGTGCCCACATGATAAGAACACGAGGAGCATTACACCCCCTAAACTCCAAGGCCAGCAGCAGAAAAGAGCAAAAAAATCTTCTGAAAAAAATCCTGATGGGTACTGAACAATTCTCAGCAAACAATTCTCAAAGTCGTCATCAGGACACAAATAAAACTAGAACAAATATACGCAAAAATCTCAGTTAAGGTAAAGTACAAAACAATTCAGAACCGACACCACTGTTGCAAATAGAAGGCGGATATGGCTTAAAGCATGCCTTGGGTAAGGGAACCACAACTAGTTATTGGTAAGGTTCGGTGAAGTACAGTACTACAGCACGCCTGCTGTAACCCTTTTGTTACATTAGATTATTACGTCCTGTTGACGTCATAATCTAATGTACAAGGCTAACAAGGCAATATAACAAGCAAGAGGTGACACTAATAGTGCCATCTGCACAGTGGTTTATTAAATTAAGGTACTAAGATTAATGAGGCTGCTTATGCACCTCATACATACACGACAAAAAAAATGTAAGCAATGGACCTTACGTCATAGAAAACGCACTGCAAAATCCCTTAAGAATGGAGATAAACAAAAACAAACCAACAGACATAACTAACGACTAAAATGGGACCTAAAACTGCCAATAGGGATGGTCGAATCCTTGCTGCCAATGCAAGTTGTAAGTGGCTATGCCACGCGCCGTGGCTGTTTGCTGTGACGTGCATATAACGTGACTGGGCTAGTCCAATCAGACGGTCAAACAGCCGTTGTTCTCGTTCGTCATTGGCTAACTCATGGTGACGTCACGGCAAACAGCCATTGCGCATGGTTTAGCATGGTAGATTAGTGGGTAATGACGCTTTTCTGAAAACATGGAATAAAATAATACCTCCTTTCATGAACGGCTCCAGAAGGCAGCACGTGTCAAATTCTCATAGGAGGCGAAACTTGAAATACAAAATGGCGGCACCGTTACCACGATAATCATGGCAATAGCGACAATACCTTCAGAAACTGACGAAATACTCATCGCGGGCAACATCCGAAGTTGAGGAACACATTTTGTGTTCGATTATTCAAACCGTATTCAGTTCGTTACAAGAAACGTAACCCACGGAAGAAGCTTCAGCTTAAGCGGCTGCTCCGCACGCTTCTCGGAACACAAAACCATGCGTTGTACTTAGCGCCACTCGTAACTATAACCCGTTTTAAAATTAATTGGACAGATTTGACGAAAAAAAAACGAAATAAATAAGTTAGAATTCCTCAACTACGGACACAAAAGTTAAAAATGTCCCACCCCGCCCCCGCCCACAGCTGACCTACTTCAAAGGAGCTTTGTGGCGAGCTCTCAAACCGCATGCGCAGTTAGCCAATAAACTTTATTCCATCCTCCGTGGTTTGTTAGCCTTACGGTTTTATTTGCACGACCTGAGCGGAGAGTTGCAATGTGTAGTTGATGGAAGGCAGAAAAACAAACTTGAGGAACAAGATATAGTTTGTTCGCACCAGTCATGCATATTTCATCATAAATTTTCCGAAAATGGACACGAAGGGTTGGAGCGCTTCCATCTCGAAAGACGATGGAAGCTTCTCGAGACGTCACGAGACTTCGCACAATGCACTGCCCGATTTCAACGACGCCGCCGTCGTTTTTTTCTGACGGGCATTTATTTTTTTTACAGAGGGGAGGAAAAGGCGAGAATTATTGCATTATTCGAATAAAGCCGACTTTTTTCTTTGTGTGCCCTTGTTGCCGCTACTTCTTTCTCTTTTCTTGAGAGCGCTATTACCATATTAATGTCGTGCAATTTCTCAGACGAAGCGCGTTTGACATCGTCAGGCGACAAATGACACCAAAAAATAAACACGGCGACTCGGAAAAAAAAAAAAGAGAATAAAGAGTGTTTTATTGCTCGCTTCAAGAGAAGTTTTATTTTATTATTTGGCTGAAGGCAACAGATATGACTCTTCGAAACAGGATTTTTTTTAAACATTGAAGTTGTTTATAAATGGCACCTTTAAATGACGATTTAATGCAAATGGGTGCAAATTAAGGCTTGTATTTTTTGCTTAAATAAACTATTTAAATATGAAGAAACACCATCAAGAATGGATTGTGACGAACGTTGGGGGAAGAAGTGAGTTAAACGAGCAAAGTTGGTGTTGGTAAAATAATAAATATCAAGCAATTAAAGCGAGTTGGCTGAAACTGTCATAGGAAAAGCGTGGAATTAAAGCATAGGTACCGTGTGTTTCGTTAGCCCAAATAGATTCAACACTGGACGAAATAGAAACCATACACTGTGAAGACGATGTGTACTGAGAGTACACATCAATGTGCACTTTCTCAGCCTCCACACGAACTGTGTGTTGAGAAGACACAATTTGTGTACTGGTATTACACAAGCTGTAACGAGAATGTGTACTCTCGGTGCACAGACTGTGTACTGCCAGGAAACAACGCGTGTGGAGGCTGAGAAAGTACACATTCATGTGTACTGCCAGTACACATCGTCTTCAGAGTGTAGGATTGGCCGTTTAGGATTGGCCCACGTACCGTACGATGTCATTCTTAACGTCAACAGCGTCAGATTGGGCCGCTTGGGGACCCGGGGATCCCCGGGGAGGCCCCCTGCACACCACGAGGCCCATGTTTCCAAAATTAAAAAAAAATGAGATAAAGAATAAATCACAAAGTTTGAAAAAGTTGAAATGCATTCGTACGAAAGTGGCATCTTTACCTCACAGGAAATCATTTCAAATTACTTATGTAATACAGGGCTCCGACCCGGGTCCCTACTCCCTCCCAACTGCAGGAAGCCATTGTTTCAAAGAAGCATTTGTTTTTAGATGTGTATGAAAATTGAATTTCTTAGTTGCAGGAAACGTTTCAAATGTACGCTGATTTCTATAGAACATGCCAGCTTATAGGGCTCCACCCCCGGGCTCCGTCCCCCCCCCCCCCTGCACACACACGCACACTACAGGAGGACCTTGTTTAAAAGAAAGTTTTTTTCCGAAAATCTGAAATAAAATCGTACGAAAATTGCATTTCCAATTGCAGGAAAACGTTTCAAGTTCGCACAGATTTCTTAAAAGTATGCTACCTTGTGGCGCTTACACAGCCCCCCCCCCCTTCCCCCCACCAGGTAAACAGAGATGCCCCGGGATGGCCCAACCCATCTCAATCCGACCCTGAATGGCAATAGGATCGCTTTCGAGCAAGTCTGATGAAAAGAAATGAACGGTTGGTGAACTTCTTTAGGTATAAAATAAGCTTTCTTAAAGGTTAAAGAAACAAATTTAGCTGTAAATATTGGTAATAAACGTATAGGCACACAAGGAGAGAACATGGTGAAAAGCGTTGAGGATTACTGCACCTCCCCCCGCCCCCCCCCCCCCTCTGTTAGCAAAACAAAATTAAAATTTAGGTGTAAACTTCGAGTTGTAATCTACATCACTAAAAACATACGATGTGCGTGTATACGTGTTTGTACAAGGATGCCACTGGGGAGTCGTTATAGTTTTTCACATTTTTTCAGTTCACGCGTTGCATTTTTTTCCCACTTTTTTTTTCGCACACCACATATTTCAGAACATTTTCACATTTTCCACGTATTTTTTTCGCACATTTTTCTCCTTAATTTTTTCCCGCTCGTTTTGAAATCGCCCAGCGGTATGCGATTGAATAATCTATTTCCAAAGCAAAAAAATACACTCAGTGGCGCGACGAATTCGGACGCGTGGGCACGTTGCATTTTGGGTATCGCGTCGAACAAAAGAACAGCGACCATTCCCGCAGTGCTAATCAATCTTACCTCTACCTACCGACAAAACAAATAACCTGGCTCACTAGCCAACGCAGGTAAATGAACTCCTCAAACTGAATTTTGTCTTCAGTTCAACCTGAGAGGGGCCAAATTTACTTACAGTTTGTTGCACGATGCATTTTTTTTTATCAAAAAATCCAAAATTCCTAGTTTTTTCGCCAATTTGGTTAATTTTGTCAATTTTTCACATTTTTTTACTCTTGTCCTGGAGAGCTCAAATTTTCACATTTCTAAATTCACTGTTATAAAATAATAGTATGTTGCACGATACAATTTTTTTTATAAAAAAAATCCAAAATTTCTCATTTTTTCATCAATTTGGTCAATTTGTCACATCTTTTAACTCTTTTCCTGGAGAGCTCAAAATTCACATTTTTTTTTTCACTCGATGGCAACGCTGATTTGTACAACTTCTCCTCCGGAACAAAGTCACGTACGCAACTGAGGGTAAGCTAAATGAACGATAATTAAAATACGCTTCGGCTAGGCCTACTTTCATTGCCGTAACTCGAAGTTTTGAACCTCAGATCGCAAAAAACTGCTATGAAAACTGGTCAAGACATCAGGGTTCGAGCCGGTAAAATTACTGTTTTGATGAGCTTAGGGACCGTTCATATAGTATGTCATGCAATTTTTTAACAATTTCCCCCCCCCTCCTCCCCTCCCGCCCTCTTATCACGTTTTGTCGCACGTACTCATACCCCCTAAAAAAGTATGTCCCACCGATATCACCCCCCCCCCTCTCCTTCTGAAAAGTTTTTTTTTCTGGAAATGCAGTTTTATTGAGCCCGCACTGAACTCTCAAAAACACATTATTTTTCTGCCATAAGCCGTGTCTGCCACGAGTTAAAAATGACCTGGTACAATAAAGAAAGACGAAAGGGAAATAGAAGAATTAACTTCTTTTTCAACTGCTAAGGTTATCACACGACGGAGAATGACAATTTTGCTAGGAAATACCTAAAATCGGGTCTGGTTCATTTCACAGAGAATCACATTACAGACACTCATTTCACAAACGCTCATTTCAAAGACGCGATTATTTCACGAGCACTCAATTCACAGACACGATCATTTCACAGACACTCATTTCACAGACATTCACTTCACAGATACGATCATTTCACAGATATGATCATTATTTCACAAACACTCATTTCACAGACATCACCATTCCACAGACATTCTCAAATAACTTTTTTTATATTGTTTTTTTCAAAATTCCTTTTTTTTAAAGAACTTTGTAATATTCTTTGTTGACGCAAAATATTGTTCGTTATGGTTCACTGGGATCAGGTTCACTATGGATCAGGTGAAGGAAAATGAGGGGGGGGGGGGAGGCACCTTTTAAGGGCGAAAATCAGTTAGAGGTTGCGCTTGCTTACAGTCTACAGCCAGTACCGTTCATTTCCAGAAAGGAAATTTTTTGAGAAAGGAGCAATAATTTTTGTTTTGTTTTTCAGACTTAGTTTTTTTACGTTTGTAGATTTTACACTTTTTACATTTTTAAGCTTTAATATTTCTAGAATTACTACAGCTTGCTGCATTATCTGAACAATACTGGGGGACCAATACAGGTAAACCACCATACGGTATTACTTGGGTAACGCAAAAAGCGTCAAACAAAATTTAAAAAAAATCCATTTATTTCTAGCAAATTACAGCTAATACAGGGTGTTTCATCTCAAGTGTTAATGCCCAATATCATCCCTAGTATTGCAGATACGTCGAACATGGCCATGGAATACGTTGGAATATCCAGGGGGAGCCCCAAAACCGAAAATGACCTTGATGACCGATTCCAATGTTCAACGAAAAACCAACTCCGGAAGTAGCAGAGATAGGGGCATGATGTA
>JAHWFP010086653.1:1740-16635 GCA_023313725.1 Lithobius niger
CCGACAACAGTCAGTAAGTCACTTCGTTCTCATTTACACGACCGTCAAAATGAGTATGGGCAATCTTTGTACGGGTAGAAAACCAAGAATGCGTATTAAGTTGGAGTGCACTGCAGGTAGTTTTGCCAACGATTACCATAACAAGCATGAAAAGTAATGGCATGGCGGCAGAACAGTCCAAGTCAGACAAACTGATGCTCTGTCAAACCCCTTCGAGTTAGATGGAGCAGAAAAAAGGTGAGGTGTCAAAAATTTTTTCAACCTTAAACCGTTGGAAACAAGTTATAATTTGTCCTAATTACAACCGAATCAGTTAGTTTAACAACCAACCGAGCAATTAGGTATTGGAAAAAAAAAATACGAGGCTAACACTAACAGCTACCCTAGAATAAAAAAAACTTTTGACCACAAGAAAATCCATAAAACATTTGCCGACTCTAGCTAAAAAAAAAAAGTTTGAACGTTTTAAGATTGTTTGTTGAATGCTGCAAAATAATATTTCTTTGCTAGCATCACATACGGAGAACTATCTCAACGATAGGCTTGGTTAAAATACCGAATTTATATTCATAGCTCTGCATTGCTGCTAAAAGAAGCAGCTTTCATGGAATGCCGACTTACAGTAAATTATTCTTGAGTTATATCGTGATATTCGAAAACAGTAAAATTTCTTCTCTGCGCGCTGTTAAGTTGGGAATGGTCGTAATAATATAAAGGTTGGAATGAAAAAAAAATACTGATTGGTGCTAGACTACAGAAACGAAACAAGGTCCTATTTTTATTAAATAAATCACTACCTTTTCATAGTACTTAAAAAACTAGCAGTAGGTCATATCTGCAGGATCCAGCGGTCTTCTAAAGACACCGCGTTAGGTCCAACCCCTCCCCCCTACACACACAAGAGAAAGGAACAGTTACAAAAAAATGTGCAGAAATAGAAGAAAAAAAGTAATTCATTAAAAGAACTAGCCGAAACACATAGAAAAAGCACTGTATTTAGTAGGTAACTTCTTTAATGAAACGAACGTGTGATCGTGTGTTACCTTTTATTGATAAAGGCACCTGCAAGGTGCTTCCAGCTGTGCAAAAATCAGTCCCTCGTTAGTCTAATATTCCTTCATATTACTCCACTGTGCATTTGTCTGTACCGTTCTACAACGCGACCTGGTTAAAGATTTTCTACAGAATGTAGTTTCCTTCAAAGTATTGTTACAGCCAAGCAGGGCTGCGTCGGGCAGATGATCGGGTGCGGTTAACGCTCGCTAAAACCCTTTGACCCTTTGGAGCACCTGCCACTTTTCCTATGACCTTCATGAGACTTCACTAGGGCCAAAAATAATGGATAGTGTATGTTTGTATGTGTTGGGTGGGTGGGAGGGGTGGTACCCCTGTTCAAAAGTCTACGTGCCCGTAGCAAAAAAAAAAAAAAAAATTCCTTTGATTTTTTGGTAAATCTGCTTAGGCCAACTTTCTGTATTCGCCCTTAGTCAGGGCATGGAAATTAGTTTTTTCTGTTTTAAAAAAAGCGTTTTTCCTACGGTTCATATATCTTCTTTCACTTTTGTGGAGCCTAGAAATGTCTAAAACATATTGTTTGATGCCAAGAAAGGTCTTAGAATATCTAAAAATCCGTCAGCTTCCGGGGCTTTGCCCCGGACCCCACTGGGGGAGCTCACGGCGCTCCCCCAGACCCCCTAGCTGGAGTGGCTGAGTCGGCAAACTTAAGCAAATTTTGAAAGAAAAGTCGGTAAATTTTGTCTCTTTGCCCCCCCAACAAAATGCCCTTCGCTACGCCCCTGACCGCGGAAAATGATTATCCAGAACAGCCTCCAAACGCACTTGTTTCGACGGCGAAAAGCAGTAATTTCTCCATGCATAATGAGGAACAACACTCAAATTTCAAACGCATATCTTTTGGCGGCAAACAACGTGAAAAGCCAAGTTTCGCTGACGTAGTTCCTGAGCGTTGATCTCTCGGCCAATCCAGAAAGTTTCTGTTACTGAGGGAAAAATCCCACCCTCGTCGCCAACTGTGATGTCTTAGGCGGGGACACACCTTAGCCCAGCGTGGGCACCAATGGTAATAAACACACGGACTACCAGAGTATAGGCTACAGCTGATAAGACAGCGAACTTCCTGTTTACTTGTCTTTATATACAAGGAAGTCATGTGATGCACTTAAGACTATATACAATTATGGAACAGCCTATTAGTAGTTAAAGGGGTATATTGGTAGGGTTAACATATTGACATGAAATTGATGGCTGCCATTGTGGAGCACACAAGTGACAACTCCACATGGGTGATATGCCGTGGTGCGGTGGTGTCGTATTCCTGTCATCTCAAGCAGGTTTGTGAACAGCTTCGAGATGAACGCCGCCCCATTGTCAGATACCAGTATGGCTGACGGTCCATGCTCGTCCAGAATGTGTTCCTTGAACTTGCGTGCTGCAGTTTTAGCTGTTGCCACTTTGGTTGGGATCAACCACACCAACTTGGTGAAATAGTCCATTATGGTCATGATGAACTTGTGGTTGTGAGTCGATGCAGGAAGTGGTGCTACAAAATCAATTCCCTTCATGTGGATTGGGGAAGCTGTGATGACTGGTTGCATGTCACCGATGTGTCTTTGCTGCGAGGTTTTGGCAATTTGACACACATGGCAGGATCTCACATAGGATTTGCAGTCATAAAACATGTGTTGCCAGTGTGCCACTGCTCTCATTCTTTGCATGGTTTTCATCACGCCTAAGTGTCTTGCCTGTTTGTGGTCATGGCAGTCCCTTAGGTACGTGTGATGCAGTGTTTTTGGCACGTAGCTTCGCCATGCATGTTCTGGATGACCTCTTGCTCGTGCTAACGGATCAATGTGGTACAGCATTCTGTCGGTGTCGAAAGTGTAGCTGTGATGAACTTTGTTTACGTAGTTGTAAGTTTCGTTTTTGCCAGCAATTTTAGGTCTTGACAGAGCTTGGGAGATGCGTCTTGCGACTGGGTCTGCTTCTTGTGCTGTCTTCACTTGCATCTTGTCTCTTATGTCTATCTCTGGTTGTGTCCGGATGTACAGTAGTGGGTACATGGACTTTATGTGCTCTTGCGCCAATTCTGTGATCATTGAAGTTTTGGTAAATACTTTTTCCTGCGATTGCTATTAGTTCTTGTTGGATATTTTACAAATCAATATTTTTGGTTGATCGGTCGTGCCACTTTTGCAACAGGTTGATTGTTCTTTGTAGCGTTTTTTACCGATCGTTATGTTAGCTTGCATTTTGTGTTACTTCGTTTATGTTTAGATTGCTTATGTTTCGTTTGCGCAATTGCGCCTTTTAGTGTTACCCAATGTAGCGTACTCCATTTTGTAAATAAACTTAGCGTAGTTCTTAACCTAACATGGCGTCGTGAACACGCGAACCGCTACCACTCGCATTCAAAATTCAGAAAGACTAATTTCATGTGCTTGTACACCACAAACGAGCATGAAATTCAACCAATGTAAGTTTTGGGAATGAAAACGGACATTAGGTGCTGACTTTGAGCTTTGTTTACGCCAGCCGCGCGATCGACAAACACATGAGCAACGAAGCACTAGCGCAGGCCATCCGAGGCAACGCCGCGAGCAAGAAAGAACTCATTGTGTTCCCGATAAAGGCTGAACGTGAGTAAACACTAGGACAGTGCATAATAACGTTTTCTAACGGAAATTTACCATGGCCGAACCACGAAATTCAATCACACGTGAAACTTTACTTGAACTTTCAATGAATGAAATTTGTGAAGAGTTAAAATTAAGAAATATTCCGTTTCCTGACAGTAAAGATGAAGCAGTGGAAAAATTGGCTACTGATAATGAATATCGTAATCGTCATGGCCTACAAGGCATGTTAATAGACGCACGTGCAAAAAGGGATCAAAGTGTGCAACAAAACACAAATATGCAAAACGAAGTTGCATTGTTAAAAGCGAAAATTGATGCCCTTACTGTTGCATCAACACAACAATTACAACAAACGCCACCCATTCAACCAGAAATTGCGGCAATTTTGGCAAAATTGGCTGAAACGCAACAACAACAATCAGAAACGCAACATAAACTGCTTGAAAGAGCCACAGCACAGCCTGCCTTTCAAGTACATACGACTGCTGATTCTGCTAAGGCAATTTCTACCTTTTCTGGGGAACCTTTAGATAATGCCTCAGATTGGTTTAAAGAAGTGAAACGTGTTGCTGCTCTTGCTCATTGGTCAGATTCTCTCACATTAATTAATGCAGACTCGACTTGGTGGTGCTGCTCTTAACTGGAACAAAACTACCGGGAAAAAATGTGACACTTTAGATGAATGGAGCAAAGAATTTCTTGAGCGATTTAAACGCAAAATATCCATTACCGAATTTATTCGCATAAATGGGCAACGTGTGTTACGTGACGACGAGTCACTTGTTAATTACATCTACGCCAAAGACGCATTATTAGAAAAATCCCCACATCCATTGCAGCTTCGCGAAAGAGTGGACCTCATAGTTCAAGGTATTGGCGACAACACATGGGGGAACACGCTAGCCACTCATGAATACAAAAACATTGGTGACCTCATCGACAAAGCTGCTGCGTTAGACCAAAGGCGACAGCTAACTCCAAAAGAAAAACAACGTGAAGACCGTTCAATACAGTCACACAAAACGTCTCAAAGTTCGGATAGAAACATTGACTCGGTCACCAAACCAAATCACAAAACGATGATACACAAGTATAATCCACTGAAGGACAAACCAGAAGACCAAACTTGTTTACGATGTTTCGAAAAAGGTCACGTTTCCTACGATTGCAAGCTACCACCACGCGAGGGTACGAAATCGAAATATCCCAACACGCATTTGCAAACATCAGCAGACACTGTATCTGCTCCCCAAACTGCAGCAGTAATTGGAGCAAAATGTAAGTCGAGGCCACAGTCTGCAACACCACCAAAACAAATGTCGACGAGTAACTGCATTTTCACACAACCTGGAAAACCACCAATAGTTTCCGCAACCATAAATGGAACATTAATTGTGGATTCTTTGGTTGACACAGGATCGGACCTAACGCTAACTCGCAAGTGTTATGTACCATCGGACGTTGTGTTACACCCATGGCAAGACCCGCCTTTAACTATACTAGGTGGACAGTATACACCTAACGGTTGGGTTACTCTACGCATTCAAGTGGGTGAAATTGACTACATTATGCCGAAAGTAGTAGTGTGTGAAAAATTGCCTTTCGCGATGATTTTAGGAAACGACTGGAGAGTTGCGGTTCAGGCACGTTATGTATTCCAAGCAAATGGTGATTTTTGCATATCAACGCCAAGTACAATGCAAGAGCATAAATGCATTCAAGCTGGTAAACCAAGTGTAAACTGTATTGTGCAACCGCGATGGGAAACTGAACCATTCATTCATGTAAATGAAACAAGTCTGAAAGCCTCTCTACCAGTACAGTTCTCGCAAAAAGAACCACAAATCACAAAAAAAAACGATAACCGTATCACCATCACCACAGACGGCCCTTACCAACGCTGAAGAGAGCCTAACTCAACAAAAGATTGTCATACAAAGTGTCGAGAACAAGCCAAATGAAGATATTTCCACAAATTCGATGCCTGCAGAGGAGTCTTCTGACCCAATGTGCCAGGAAGAAAAATCTTTACATGCTCCCCAGCTTACGATTCCCGAGTCGCCCGTCTTGATGGACGATACATTTTTAACGACTGAGCAACAAGCAAAATTGGACGAGCTCGAGCTGGAGTATGAAGATATTTTTGCTACACCAGCGGAGCAAGTTGGCGAATGCCCTGTACTAAAGGCTAAAATCACATTGAAAGACGACACGCCAGTACAGTGTAAACCCTATCGTGTCTCAGAAGAAGATCGTCTTGCTATCATGGCGCAAGTAAAACTTTGGGAAGAACAAGGTATATGCCGACCATCAAAGTCAGCCTACGCAGCACCTTGTTTCGTAGTGGATCAACCATTCCACGACACCACACCACGACGAGTCATAATTGATTACGCCAGAACCATCAACCCACTCCTTGTACCTGATCCGCAGCCTCTTGACAACATGGAGGACGTGATACACAGAGTTGCACCGAAAAAATACAAGTTTAAAGCGGATGTTTCTAAAGCATTCAACACGATTCCAATTGTAGAAGAAGACATCTACAAGACGGCCTTTGTGACTCCAGACGGCCATTACGAATTTACGAGATTACCTTTTGGGATTGCCATAGGCCCGGCTACAATGACCCGTGCAATCAAGTTGGGCTACGCTCACCTAATAGGGATAGGAGTTTCCACATACATCGACGATATATCCTTTGGTTCAGATACGTTCGATGAGCACATTGAGAAGATTCGTCAAGTTTTCGACGCAACAAGAAAAACGAAATTCAAGTTGAGTCGCTCAAAATGTGTCTTTGCGGCCTCAACTATATCACTATTTGGACGAGTTCTTTCACCCGAGGGAATCCTTCCTACCGGATCCTACACGAACTGCAGTTATAAGCCGTTACAGACCGCCAAAAACA
This sequence comes from Lithobius niger, assembly GCA_023313725.1. NCBI lineage: Eukaryota > Metazoa > Arthropoda > Chilopoda > Lithobiomorpha > Lithobiidae > Lithobius > Lithobius niger. Next base: position 8,308 of record JAHWFP010086653.1, read on the forward strand.
TTACACGAACTGCGTAGTTTTCTTGGTTTTGTGAACCACTTTCGGGATCATATACCAAATCTAGCCGCCAAGTCCAAGGCCCTAACTGAGCTAACAAAAGGAACCAAGAGAAATAAATCTCCAGGAGAATACTGGACACTGAAGAATACGAAGATCGACTTAAATGAGAAACAAACTGAAGCCTTTGAACTTCTCAAAACATTGGTAACAACGCCACCAATACTAGCCTACTTCAGACAAGGGGCACCAACCTATGTCGAGACGGATGCATCTTACAATGGGCTAGGAGCCTGGCTCTCGCAAGACCATGACAAGAAGCGGGTAGCCATTCAGTACGCGAGCAGATCTTTAAAGGATCCCGAGACACGATACCACAGCAATGAACTTGAGTGTGCTGCAGTATACTGGGCTGTAGCAGAAAAGTTCCGTCTGTATCTTCACGGACACGTATTCACTCTTATTACCGACAATTTCACCACTGCCTATATCATTGCCAAATCAAAATTAAATCGTAAATTTGCAAGATATGTAGTCGAGTTAGCGCCATTTCAATTTACGGTCGAACATCGCCCGGGAAAAGATAACGTTGTGGCGGATCATTTGTCGAGGTATCCTGAGCCAGACACAAACAAGACGTGCGTCATCATCAACATATCTTCAGACGACCAAATCGCTAATGCTCAACAAACTGACATTTTTTGCCAACAAATAAATCGCAAGCTGGAACTTGAGCCAACGACGAATCATCTTCAGCAGGTTCGCAGAGCATTCAAAGTAGAACATGGCATCCTACTCCACGTAAATAACAACAAAAGAACACAGCAAGCTTCAATAGTAGTCCCCAACAACCTGCGAGCTGCAGTCCTTCACTTATGTCACGATGAAGCGGCTCATTTAGACGTACAGAAAACGATGCATCGCATCAGAGCAAATTATTGGTGGAAGAAACTACCTAGTGACGTCAGGGACTATGTACAAAGCTGCCACGAGTGCCAGATGGTGAACAGGCGAACGGTTCAAGCAAATGGTTTACTTGGCCATCGGCCGATACCTCATACACCATGGGAAGTCGTTTCGGCAGACCATGTTGTTTCACTGCCAATCACTAGTGCTGGCAACAAGAACTTAATTGTGATCATTGACCACGCAACAAGATACATTGTTGCACGTGCAACACCGAACATAACCGCTGCGACAGTCGTCGATTCCTTGGAAGATGACATAATCTTTCGATATGGTCCACCAGCTCTATATATTTCTGACAATGGACCGGCATTCATTGCCACACAAACAAAACGAGCAATGAGGAAGTATGGCATAACGCACGCCCTAACGCCTCCATATACACCACAAGCAAATGGCCTCGTCGAAAGGGCAAATGCCACGATTGTGGCTTCGCTAAAGAAAGAAGTAATGGAAAACCCTGCTAGCTGGGATGTGCAGCTTCCAAACATCATACTCGCATTAAACACGGCACAACAGAGCACCACGAAGTACTCCCCATTTTATCTCTTGCATGGTTATGTGCCGCGCTTGCCACGTCAACTCCACTTAGGATCAATCGATGACGACACTGAACGCATAGACCAATTGGACTTGCTCGCTCAAATAAGAGGAAAAGCAACAGCCAACATTGAGGAAGCGCACAACAAAAGCAAACAACGCTATGATCGGAACCGTCTTGACACCGAGTTTGAAATTGGTGATCTGGTGGTGTACGACTGGCCAAAGGTGAGTGATCACAAATTATCGGCTCGCTACAAAGGACCGTATCGGATAATTCGGCCAGTCGGGGCAGTCTGCTACCAGATAGAAGATGTCAACGATGCAGCTATCACCAAGGTGGTGCACGTACAGGCATTACGGCCATACCAGGAACGCACCGGTGATGCTGTGGATCAGATATTTACGGACAGCAGTTCCGAATCCAGTGATGAGCAAAGCACAGACTTGGAGCCTGAGGAAGAGGACAGAAGCAATGACGACATGTACGAGACAGAATCAACTGACGGCTCACCAAGAGATGAACAGTTAAACAATGAACCGCCTGTAACTAGACAAGGTGCACGAAGAGCGACAAAACCACCTGCTCGTTTCAAGGACTATGTAATGTTCAGCGATTAACAGAATTGCAAAATTGTTTTGCTTCTGTAGCCCGAAGCAAGGGGCAAATGTTAGCTTGCATTTTGTGTTACTTCGTTTATGTTTAGATTGCTTATGTTTCGTTTGCGCAATTGCGCCTTTTAGTGTTACCCAATGTAGCGTACTCCATTTTGTAAATAAACTTAGGGTAGTTCTTAACCTAACAGTTACTCTTACGAGTCTTTCTGTGGGTTTTTTACGTCTGTTGGGTGCCAACTCTTGCTGGGATGCGCCGAGTTGGCCATTGCTGACGATCCCAGACAAGCACGAAATGAGATGACTTGAGAGTCTTGGCAATGAAACGGTTTATTGTGGAGCAGAACATGAACGAATTACATTGTCGTAGGCTATCTTTTCATCTCTCTGTCTCTCTGGTTGCCCCAGGTGGCGTGCATGCTCACTGGACTGGAGGCGGCCAACCGTGTGAAAGGCGCAAAGACCTTGTGGGCCGCGCATCTTCACAGCACACGGCCTTGAATTACTTAAAAAGCCTAAAATTTTAACACCAAAAATTCAAGGCTTGAAAATTGGATTTCTTTATTGCAAATCATATTAACCTGATAATTTTAGCATTACACTGTCCCAATGTGATGTTCCCCTGGAGGTTTCTTCCGATGCGCAGACGCCTGCTTGCATATCCCACTGCGCATGCGCGCCTCAGTCCTCTCTTATAAAAGCGAGAGCGCGGACACTTTCGGCATTCATTTTCCTCTCGAGGTGTCTACACGCCACCTCGCTCCTGAGGTCCCCACCTTTCGTACTGATTTTGGATTCAACCTGAAGATGGCTGCCACTCCCGAAGCTCTCACTTCATTGGCTGCTCTCCTCTTACTCCCTTCGCCCTTGACGACCGATGGGTTCCGCCTTTCGGTCGTTCCCTGACAGGGCAACTCTCCCTTCGTTGGAACTGAAAACATCGTGGCTCCCTTCCCGTGGACTCCCGGGACCGCCCCACCTTCCGAATTGGCTTACGCCTTTCGGTCGTCTCTCCCTTCGTTGGAACTGAAAACATCGTGGCTCCCTTCCCGTGATCTCTCGGGACCGATCCATCCTCCGAATTGGCTTGCGCCTTTCGGTCGTTCCTTGACAAGGCAACTCACCCTACGTTGGAACTGAAAACACCGTGGCTCCCTTCCCGTGGTTTCCCGGGACTGACCCACCTTCCGAATTGGCTTATGCCTTTCGGTCCCCGACAAGACATCTCTCCCTTCGTTGGAATTGAACACATCATGGCTCCCTTCCCGTGATCTCCCGGGACTGATCCACCCTCCGAATTGGCTTGAGCCTTTTGGTCGTTCATTTCAAGGCAATACACCCTTCGTTGGAACTGAAAACACCGTGACCTGTCTGCTGCTGCTTGTCTGACTTGTGGCTAGAACCCACCTTTTTTAGTGAACCAAGATGGAGGCCGTTTGCACCTCTTGCTGCTTGTCTCGATCGTGGCTGACCCCACGTCTCAAGTGAAAATCAACTCACCTGTTGCTGTCTACTGCTGCTCGTCTCACTCGTGGCTAGAACCCGTGTTTTGAGTGACCCAAGACGGAAGCCGTTTGCACCTCTTGCTGCTTGTCTCGACCGTGGCTGACCCCACGTCTCGAGCGAAAATCAAGACGACAATTGCTGTCCACTGCTGCTCGTCTCATTCGTGGCCAGAACCCACGTTTTGAGTGAACCAAGACGGAAGCCGTTTGCACCTCTTCCTGCTTGTCTCGAACGTGGCTGACCCCATGTCTCGAACGAAAATCAAGACATCAGTTGCTGCCCACATTGCTGCTCGTCTCATTCGTGGCTTAAAACCCACGCTTTGAGTGAAGAGTCAAGTTGGAAGCCATCTACATTTCCTACTACTTGTCTCGTCCATGGCTGATCATACGTGTCAAGCGAAATTCAAGTCACCAGCTGCTGTCCAAATTGCTGCTCGTCTCAGCGTGGCTAAATAAAAAAAAAACCTGACTCTTCTGTGTGAAGAGTCAGGACGGAAGACGTCTCGATCTCTTGCTGCTGGTTCGACCGTGGCTGACCCCACGTTTCGAACGAAAATCTGGTCTACAGTTGCCGTCCACACTGAAGCCTGCCTCATTCGTGTTTAAACTTACGTTTGAGGTAAGTATCATGCCAGAAGCCATCGACATCGCTTGCTGCTTGTCTCGTCCATAACCACCCCACTTCTCAAGTGGAAATCAAGACATCAGTTGCTGCTCACACTGGTGCTCGTCTCATTCGTGGCTAAACCCACGTTTTGAGGGAAGAACCAAGTCAGAAACGACCGTGACTGGATTCAAGCCTCGTGTAAAACAAGACAACAATGGCCGTCTACTCTGATGTTCGTCTCATCCAAAACAAATCGTCTTTTTCACTGCGAAACATCCAACACCTATCAACTTAACATAACAGCCTCAAGAAGTTGCTGGAGGGCCACCTCAGTGATCCAACCGCGCATGCGCGGTACTCCGTATATGAATGACGACTGTGTGAGCCTGCCATCTCTTGGTTTCAAGCTGCCGCCCAGGCGACCGCTCATCTCTGCCGGTTCTTCTCCTTCATCCGAAAACATCGTGGGCCCCTTCCCGTTGTTCCCGAGACCGCTCCACCTTCCATTAGTCCAGGCTGGTGTTTCACCCCTGCCTTTTGGTTGGAATCATGGCCTCCCATCAAGTTCATCGTCAGGACTGAACACACCGCCTTCGCCAACAGCGAATGGGGGGGGGCAAAGTGTAATTTGACGCCCCCTGTCAGGTTTGCACTCCCCACCCCCCTCCATCATAAAAAAAATTAGGACTTTTTTGGATGGGTGCCGAACAATTCTGACCAGATAATTCAGTCCTAGCAAAAAATTGGTCCCAAAGGAAAAAAAAAATGCGACAATTTGGTCCCAAGTTAAAAAAATTAAATAAGATGCAAGTTAAAAATTGACGACCAACTATGATAGCATGGTTCAAAGTTACGTTATCGTAATCTGAGGAGAAATGTTGGTGACATTTTGTTGCACTAATAGATTTAAGAGCACACTCGCACATCCAGAGTTTCAGATTTCATATTTCCTGACAGTGAGTTTCCAGCAGTTCTTACTGACATGGCTTTAGGATGTTTATCGTTCCCTTGCGAGGTTCAGCCCCCACCCCTTCTGGTTGCACTGGCGTGGCAGGTGTGATGACAAAATGAAAATGGATTTTAGCGTACTTCATGGAGCTCAACTTATTTGCATTTATCCTATCTGCCCCCCCCCCCCCACTACAACACTACTCTATCCATAAGTCGCAGATCAACTCTAACCGCACTATAAGTTATAACATACGTCTCATGAACGTAAACTACAACCAAATTTGTATTCTAATGAACTATAGTTTGTTTTTCTTTTTTCTTTTATCAGTTACTTGCAACTGTACTTCACGACAAACATTTTAGAGATGAAGCCTTTTTAGTTACGTTTGGTAATGAATGAAGCAATATCTTTGATATACAGGGTGAGTCAAAAGAATCGACCTAGTAGAGTTTACAGCCAGCACCCCCGCAGCCCCCCGCACGGTTTTCTTCAGGAGAGGAGTTCGAAGCGCGACGAGGCCTTTGTAGTGGACTACGATATTAAGTTTTATTACAAACTCGAGCTTACCGGTAGTTCCAGAGAACTGCGTAATGTAAAAAGGTGGTACAAGTTTCAAATGAAAGATCATTGAAAAAATCGTAAAATTCCAAACAAAGCAAAATCTACAGCTCAGAATTTGATGAAAAATATAGTTAAAAATTGAAAGCTGCCATGAAAGCGAGGCATGGTTACGTGCCTGAGAAGATAGTCAATTTGTTGGTAAGCGAAATACAAATAGCCTGTTTCTGAATAAAGCTTACAGTTTGGAATGAGTTAATCATACATGTTTATAATTTCAACATAATTCAAGCCAGACATGAAAATGACTATTTTTTTTAAAGTCTGCTTCAAAAGCCGAGCTATATTGTTGAAACACTGAAACGGTAACCCACAAAAAAAATGCTGATTGTTAATTTTTTTTAAAGTGGATTACTGAATTAAAACGACTTGTTTATTAACGAGTTTTAAACTCGATAATCTGAACAAAAAATAAAAACATTACTTTTCTAAATGGTATTAAAAAATGCTTCGAATTGCCACAAAACGCCATCCTGGGACTCATAATTGAGAAGCACAGCTCCCTAAACTAATTCCCAAGTCCACATAATTATGGTTGCATTAAACAAGACGAAAAAAAAGTTTACATAAAATTCATTGGGGAATGGCATTTTTTGCGTGTGGGGAAGAAGGGGGGGGGGAATGGGTTAGCAGGCGCTTCATTTTAATTCTGGTGCGGGGGTATAAAAAAATTCCTGGCTACGGCCCTGGTCTCCATGAAGGGGGCCACATATTATGATCATTAAGGGGTGCCCCCGACCTTGCCCCCCTTAAATACATTTTCTATTTCCGGTTCCTTTAGGAATAGGGCGTTGGTCCCAATTTGACATATGTGTGGGTATTTCATTCATGGTGAATACAGAAAACGGCATGTAAATCGGTCAACAATAGCATGAGCTATGACCAAAACACTTTAGTGCAAATGTTGGCTTCAGTGCATAAAATAATACCCTGAGCCGTTGCGTGAATTGGGTGATTGTGTTTAATAATTACAGTAAGAATCAGAAACGTAACGATGTTGATGAAGTATGCGGCTAGGACATGTTTGTGCACATGTTTGTTACACATGTAGCCGCTGGCATTCGACCTGAAGGAGCCGGAAGTGGAATATTTACTTAAAGGGGGCAGGGTGGGGAGCAACCATGATTGATCTCAATACCTACTCCCCTAAGTGGCCAAGAAAGGACTTCTTTCTTACTAACTGATTTCGGGAAGGGAGGCACCAGTCACTAGTTGACGTAGACAGTACGTTTTTTATGCAGACAGCACATTTGCTGTAATATTTGTTTGAACTTCGACAGGCGCTTCAAAATAGAACACCAGTTTGTTACTTGTGCTAGCCTGCACAAACATGTGCTAGCCGAACCCTTATCAATTTCATTACGTTTGCTATTCCCTACTGCACTTTATTACATGCACTCAACCATTTCAGAAAACTACTCAGGGTATTATTGTATGCACTGAAGCCAATATGTGTACTAACGTGTTTTGCAGCTCATGCTATTGTTGACCGATTTACATGCTGTTTTCTGCATTCACCATGAATTAACTGCCCGCACATATCTCAAATTGGGACAATGCCCTATTCCTAAAGGAACCAGAAGTAAAAAAAAAAATTTTCAGGGGGCAGGGTAGGGGCAGGGCATCCCTTAATGATCTTCATATGTGGCCCCCTCCGTGGCGACCAACAATTGATGGTTGTTTGGTGGGTAAACCAAATCAAGCGGCTGTAAACTCGACTGGGTCGATACTTTTGGCTCACCCTGTATGCACGGATAGTATTATTTTGCCAAAACAGTCAAACCCGAAAACTAATAAGTTGTCCCAATTTGATGGGCGCGCGGTAATTTATAAGCATAACAATTGATGCCGTAATTGAAGTAGGGGCGGTAATATGAGAACCAACAGGTCAAATCACTAAATTTCCGAAAAATGAGGCCCCAACTACCAGGGAATGATAAAGCCAAAGAGAAAATAATTAAATCATTAAGATGATACTTAGTAACAGTATAACTGTTTTAAGGTCATAAAAGCTCCAAGTAAAATTGCATATGCAATCCTAGGACGACGCACACAGTCCGGGGAAAATTCACAAACTATCAAATACATGGTACCTTTTTATTTATTTTTGACAAACTTTTCCTTATATACTCTTGGATCTTCATTTGTCTTCTTCTGCACTTAATGATTTCTTGGTCCGACCCTGCGCCCCCAAATCCTTTTGATTTCGCTTGTCAGTGGAAAATCTGCCAGTCAAAAACTACCCACCCCAACTTGCCCACGTTTTTACTACGCTTCCTCCTTACCGAGGGTTATGAGTCACGTGGCAGGCATGGGTTGGCTAGCTACGGAATTGGGGTGGGGATTTAAGGCCATTGGGAAGAAAATACCAGACCTGCATAACCTAGGTACTGCTAGTTGATGAATTCTGGTGACATTTTTTTTGGTTCGTTACCTTTCTTTATAATCGCTAATCAGTTAAAATAAATTTTAAAATAAAATTTTTTTTTCTAAATTTGAACACCCGAATTTGGCGCCCCTGTTAG
>JAHWFP010086654.1:488-15206 GCA_023313725.1 Lithobius niger
CGGGGGCGGGGATTTAACACACAATTTACCAACCACATGCTATACAGGCTAGCAGCTAGTATTGAAAATAAAAATTGTACCGTGCGGAAACTCGAACTGTAGTTTCAGAGCCTCCTCAGAATGTGTGAAACTCAAAAAGTTCGAGTCGAGTTCTGACTTTGGCTCAAGCCCGACTTGACACACTGAGCAAAAATTCGCGATTGTCGAATTTTTCGTTTGAACAGAACCAAATGTCGTTACCGTAACTACTAACTTCAAAACCGGAAAAACGTCAGCAGTCGTCATTGTCAGACCCTTACCTGATTGTTGTTTTTAATTCACATTTTCTTCTCCCTTGTCGTGGGGCAGATAAGCCGGCTTAGGTACGTGCTCACTAAAAATAAACAAAAAAAAAACAACAATATTTTTTAGTTGGTCGATCACAGACTTTGAAACGTAGCCAGGGAGTTCTGCTGGTTTAAATGCGTCAGTATCTACCAATCAGAAGAAAGAGGTGAAAACAGCTTTATGTAGCTTACAGCGTTACAAGTTTTTAGCTTCAACCAAAAAAAAAATAACTCAACCGAAACTCGAATCATTGGTCAGTATCTCGAAACTAAATGGTTCACACAATTCTTGAGCCTCGTATTCGCCAAGTGATATACCGACTCAACTACACTGAAACGAAAAGCCTGTTCTTTAAAAAGTCTTTAAGGTAGATGCACTTTTTTTTTGTTGGAGAAGAATTGGTCGAGTAGCGCGGGGATCAGATATTTAACACTGTTTGCCACTCCTCGGTCCTAAGGCAGTCTTTATGTTCTCCTGACGAAACTGTTTTAAATTTAATTTAACAAACTTGTTTTAATTTGACTTGCTGTGTCGGAGGATAAAAAAAAAAACACCACAAGAGGACACGGCTAACGAATTAAGAAATGCCGCGTAAATCCTCTTGCGATGGGAATGGCAGCTTTAAAATCAATAGTCAACGATCAATTAATCTGTTTGCGCCCAGAATTACTTATGAAGGTGTATCTCATTTGTGCCCCATTCGCCAGCGGGTCCATAATTCATGTCTGGTGAGCAAGTAGGCGTCGCTCTTATGCCATTGGGAAGGCGCACCCTACACCCCGAGATTTACACCCTCGTAAAATGTGCACGTTCCCACCCCTCTCTAGCATCCCGTCATAGGTGTAAATAGAACAAGTGTTGATTCAGTAACTTGGATCCCGTCATCAGTTGTTATCTCAACAAGATGAGGAGAGATCAGTCGAGGGGGGGGGGGGGGGGGACGATGATGAAGTGGCAGATGGTCCCTCCCCCGCCCCTTTCTCTTGGCCAGAGGTGTGAGAATGGAATCCTTCTACATCCAAAGTTGGGCACCATCTTTATGGTTATCTCCCACGCATTTTTCTTCGCTTCTTTGTGGCAAATATGAATGAAACAACAAGCGCGCAGTCACAAGTTTCCGGGGGAAAAAATTTTAGTTAAGAGACAGGAGCGCATAAAGGATCAACGTCCTACGGGAGTGTACGGCCATGTTGGAATTCTTGCTTTGTATTCTACTGCTTTTCACAAGGTCGTATGGGAGAGAAGATGCGGGTTTCGCTTTTCGTGGCTACACGCCAATTGACTTAACATCGCAGAATCTTATATTGCTTCCCGGCTGGCGCGAGAAATAGTACGGAGCTGGGAAGCAAGAAACAGAATTTCTACTCCAATCTGCCTTGAGAAATAAATGCCATGTGGGGTCAACGGTATATAGTTAAAACGCTACTGCTTGGACTGCGCTACTGCTTGGACAAAATGCCGACTCCGTGTATCTCACCGAGGACACGTATTGTATAGACTGAGTACTCACTGTAATAAGCGGCATGCATTTCAAAGGTTTCAAAGGGTTTTAGCGAGCGTTAACCACTCCTGGTCATCTGCCCGACGAATCCCTAAGGCATGCATTTAAGTTCTGAATAAGAATTTACGATGTAAGCATTGTAAGAGCCGAGTATAGGTATTGTAAAGTCCGAGCAAGCACTTCAGGCTCTCGTAAGCATACACATTGTTAGAACCGCGTAAGCACTTTAGGACCAATATAAGCAAGAAGAACCTTGTAAGCGTTATAATGACCTCGTAAGCATTGCAAGCCCCTAGTAAGCATTTAGGACCTAGTAAGCATTTAGGATCGAAGAAGCGTTTTAGGACCGAGGACGTCTTGTATAGGACCGAGTACGTATTGTAAGCACCGAATATGCATTGTAGAACTGAGTAAGCATTATGAGAACTGAGTGTAGGGGTTTCTAGTACTACGTGTGAAAGCTGCCCCTACGCCAACCCCACAGTTAAGGGACTTGCATGAAAATATTTCGTGGTGCTTGTCAAGGGGTTGCGGGAATTCCAAATTAACCTTAACAGATGGAACAAGGCTGGTAGTCGTGGTTCAGTTTTGGTGTTAGTTTAATGTTAAATATGAGCCGCGATCGTGTGCTCAGGCTCACCTAAGGTTCAAGGGCGATACTAACCTTGGCCTAGGGCCTAAAATGGAATGTCAACGGCATTAGGCTTACTTGGGAAAATTTGGATTAGTTAGTTTCGGGCAATTTCATACGTTGACTGCTAAACTAAGTAGCTACGGGGTTGCAGTGCTGAACTAGCAACAGGGTTGGTCTGGTTTGAATTTAAGTTCGGGGATGGGGGAAATTGGGAAAAATTCTAATTATAGGGCCGAAATTACCTTTGGATGCGGGGAGTTGGAGAGTTGGTGGCGGATGGAATTTTAGGTTAATACCTAATTGTTGGGAGCACCCGGCGGAAGACCAAGCGAGCTCGAGCCGTGACATTGATGTCAAGCATTATGTACAGTCAAATCGTAGCTATGTATTGTTGCAACAATTGATCAAATAGGATTATTTCAACTAACAATGAGTATTAATTTTGAAGGACAATGGCACATTACAATTTGACGTCATGTGGACTTCGGGCTTGGCAGATTTCACAAATGACGTCATCAGCGTAACCTTGCTGGGGTGGTACAATTCCAACGTTGATATCCGGAATTAAACTCGCAACTTGAGTAGGACACTTGTTAAGTTAGACTTAACGCTTTACTGAGTGTTAATGAAGACATTGTGTACATTGTGTTTCTTCATTTCCAGCTAGTTTCGTTTCTTTAATCCTAACGTTTCATCAAACAAAGCTGTTGACATTTATTTACATGTGTATTTATTACTTATGTAATTTTTTACTACCTTTTTTTTTATTGTGCTTACGTGTTGGTAATACTGTACGGGTTCTGTACATCTATAGTAGTATATTTCTTTTACTGTACAATTTTAAGCATTTGTATTTTTGGATACGTAATGAGTTATTTCCGTTTCGTCAGGTTCGTCAAAGCCTCGGAGAGTTTTCCCTCATGGTTTTAACATGAAAATAAATTTCTATTCACTTCTATTCCGTTTGCTAATTGAACTTTTCATCTGAAAGTTGAGTCGATTATACAAAGAACACAACAGCATAACTGCAAAAATTATGCACTATAATATCTACGAATTTTGGTAACCCTATTTTGATTGCGATGATGTGATACGGATTCGATTCAACAAACTATGAATCACTACTCAGATGGCTTTTCGACATTGGACTTAAAACAAGGAAGAACTAAGCCCGAGTTCCTTGGTTTGATTTCCGGTCAGATTAACTCAATGATATAAGTCCCTAGTAACCTCACCAAATCTTATCTATTTTTAGTGTATATATATTTAATGCACGTGGTGACGTCACGCCAACACATCCCAATGCTAAAAGTGTAGCCGTTATATACGGTTAATCTGAAAACGCACACACGTGACCGTGGGTTAATTTTGATAACCCACACTTTTTTGATAATCTAACACTTTTTCCGCGCTCTACACAACCACTGCTCTACCATGTGACATACTTTGCAAAACTACCGTACACAACACAAATTCAACCAGCACACCCCATTTCAACCAACATAAATAAGCACATTTCAACCTGCGACATTTATCGTACTAACACAAAAAAAAAACCTCGCGTAGGCTACTATGCTAGGACCCCACCCATGGAGGAATGGCCCAATCCGCCAACCTTTCGCTCCGACAGTACTAAAACTAGGCTACCGACACTTGTAAACACACCTAAATACAGCTAAAAACATACGATACTCAAGCGAACAGCACATTTGTAACCTGGCGACATTTTCCGCACTAACACGAAAAAAAAAAAAACCTCGCGTACGATGCTAGCCCCCTCCCCACCCCCATCCATGAATGAATGGTCCAAGCCGGACCCGGCCACCTTTCGTTCCGACGGTACGAAAACTAGCCTACTGACACTTTCTAAACACACCTAAAAACCTACGAGACTCAAGCGAATAGCGCATTTTATAATTGATCGCTCATTCGAAACAGAACAGTCCGAAGATCTCGGGGTAGCAAAATCGAACTCGCGCGCCACCCCTCGATCTTTGTACTGTTCCGTTTCTCGCAGACGATCAATTATTTCGGGATAACCAGGTCTACTTCACGGATATCTATTACTTATGAAATCCCTACCTTATTCTTTCTTTAAGTTGCTACATTATTTAAATCAATAATGTAGACATAATATAAAATAAAAAGTAATAGCCTACGTAAAAGTCGTAAAATTGTCTGTAGACCTTTACAGAATAAAAAATGTGCTGTTTGGCCAAACTGGTAGTTCCCTTGTAGGACAGCACAAAGCTTTAGGCTTAAACGACCATCACGCAAGTCTTTTGTTAGTATCGTTTTCAAAACTTATGCCACTTCGCGGTTAAAGGCAACTAAATATCCGGCTTTGGTCGTGAGGACGCATAGAGATCAGTGGTCCATGGCAAGAGGTGTTCACGCCACGTGCCGTCTATTGCGGGACATATGTTCCCGACTAAGAATACTCATTCAACTATTAATTAATAGGCATCCCCTGGCTCGCGCATCCGACCGCAGCGTTGCGCTTCAGGAAATTGCCAATCTTGGCTTCGAACCTGCGACCCCATTGCTTCCCAAGCCAGCAGACCGAGGAAAGCAACGGAAACACGGGTTCAGGACGGATGGTTCCGCCTCCCCCCCCCCCCCCCCCCCCGCCCTCCCATTTTCGACCCAAAGCCAAGCCATTGAAGTGTTTGACTTGTGTGACGCGCTAATTTATTGATGACATTTCTTCTGCTTGACTTCTGTTTTATATCCCCATGGAAACCACGTCTTTGTATTTGATTTTGAACGACATCGAGTGTGACGCCATAATGATGTCGTCATCAAAGTGATGTCAATTTTAACGTGAATAAAATACAACGAAGCAAATATTTTTGATCTACAACAGAACAGCAACAATAACGCTACACTGGTCCGGCCTCTCAAAGGAGTGATATGAAATTAAAATATTATAAAAATGACCACTCAAAGCTATTGTTGACGTGCCACTTTGTTGCATATCTGCAGGCTAGTTGAGTTAATTTAATACACAATTTAAAAAAAAATGATATCATATCAAAAACGAAAACTGGTAAAAGGGGCTGCCAAGTTCCGAATGGTTCGGCCCTTCAAAGGAATGATATCAACACACCAAAACATTCGCCAAGTTAATCGTACCGACTAATACTTTGGACGTTAAATAAAAACTTTAACATTGCTACAAAAAGTAGCAATGTTCTAATTTTCATTTAACCTTCGAACTATTAGTCGGTGCCATTAACTTGGCAAATGTTTTGGTGTGTTGATATCACTCCTTTGAGGGGGCCAAACCATTCGGAACTTGGCAGCCCCTTTTACCGATTTTGGTTTGTGATTTGATATATGTATACGAGGAGGTAAAAACATTAGCGGAGTGTGTCCAGCCAATGCTGTGAGAGCGGTTTTCACAGACCTAAAAAAATGATATTTTTTTGTGTGATTTGATGGCAGCTGATGCAATTTTTAACAGGTGGGAACTTTTCTTTTCCGATTTATAACCTTAACCCTTTAATGCCCTTTAATGCCGAACTGGATGCATTTTTTAAACTCCATAGTTGGGTCAGTCGCAGGAATCGTACCAGCATTCACTTGGTTTGAAGATGAGGATGCTGACCACTCGGCTGTTGTTGCTTTCTTCCCTCGTGTGCCGGGGACCCATCACAAAGCTCCGTTGCGCGTTGGGACTTAGTTTTTTGCCGTTCAGTAGCCGTCCACTATACTGGACGTTGGGCTGTGAAAGGTTAACGTAATGTGTACTGTACATGTTTTTCAACCTAAGGGATTGGAAAAAACAACGTTTTTACACTCTTAGAAGTGTTACTTGTAAATTTATGTCTAAAGAATCGTTTAGAAGCAGCAAAAAAAAAATGCTAACTAATGTCACGTCTCCTAAACGTAACATTTGAGCAGAACTTCAGTGTTTGTTACGTCAACTCTTGATATCCGATTGATTTTTAGAAGCAATGCCAGAAGCAAACATAGAAAGAACAGCGTGAGTTATCATAGAAGAAACACTACTTGTAATTGTGGACGGTATTTTAGAGGTAACTGTGGATAGAACGCTCTAAGGAACGTCGTAAGTTTAATGTAGGGGGGGGGGGGGGGGTTGACGCTTAATGGTACGTCGACAGCAAGGTCTTCAGCACCAACCTTAGTCACCTTCAGGGACGACGCTAGAATCGCCTTACTGGGGAGGCGGCAGTGGGGCAGCAATTTTAGCCAGGGGGCGCAAACCAAAAAATTCTACTTTTGCGGTCCCCCATCCCCCCCCCCAAAAAAAAGAATAAAAGTAAAAATAACACACTTGCAATTCTCTTTCTGACACGCAATGTTCTCAACTGTTTTCTACACAATTTTTTTGAAATATTTTTAAATTCAGCTGAAAAAAAAGATGATTTTACAACTCTCACAGTAACAACTATGCTCCATTCATGTATCATGAATTATTTCCTGTCGCTGTGAAAGAAACTAACGAGTTTTCGTAATAAGTAACCAGAATTTTCTTCCTTTATACGTCTGATTTTGATCTGATGGTGTGGGGGCGCCCGGGGATAGGGGGGGGGGCGGCCAAAATTTTGGGGGGCGAGGGACCCCCCCTTCCCCCCACCCCCAGCGTCGTCCCTGGTCACCTTAATCTTCAAGAGAGAAGAGATACACTGTAAGGCTTGGAGACACGATCGATAAGGGCGAAGACACTTCGGTGGGCACTTTTTGGCGAATCATCGTTGAACATAGTCGAGATGGTCTGTGTTGGTGGTATAGTGGGCCTCCCAACTTGGATAACACGGTAATCTAGAAACGGGGGCACAAAAGTAGTGTAGAGGATTTAATGATAGCTGTGAGTCAGGTCAGGTAAGCATAACTGGAGAGTACCCGGGTATATACTAACGGGTATTAACGCAACAAACATTTCAAATGAAAGACTGTTCTTGTGAGAGTACAATATACATTATTCTGAGAACGAAAGAAAAGACAACTGCCTCGACTGAGACTCGAACCCAGGACTTGCCCCTGACAGACCGGGTTCTCTAACCACTGCACTATTCAGTTCAGTCTTTCTCAGTGGTGATCATTCAGCAAAATTTGTAGGAGTCGGCCATTTTCATGCAGGCCTATGTCCAGGCCCTTAACCCTACATACATACATGCGTGTGTAGCCTACATATACATGTATATTACGGTAATCAAGAACGAAAGTTAGAGGTTCGAAGGTGATAGTTCTAACCACAAATGATTGTTCCGTACTTTTCAGTACTTAAAGGCGCCTGTTCACCATTTCGATAGCGTTGCCCAAATTCTAAACACAGCATCCACGTTCCAGATTCTCCGTCATCCAATAGGCTGATGTGGATCACGTGGTATCGTTTTAGTCATGAAAACCGCGGCACTGCTGCGAATAGTGTTGTTCCATCATTAATTCACCTCCATATCTATATATTTATTTCGCTTAGGAGCAGACTTAGCTCAGGAGCTGAGATAAAAGGATCGTTAGGGATCAGGATTAAACAAAGCTTCAATAATCAGCAAGAGGGCCAGCGGGCTCATTCTTCCCACGGTAGCAAAGAAAAAGGGCGGGCGGCCGACAATGAGAACGGATATGCGCTCTAACAATTAGAAACAAACACTATTGCTTCAATAATGGTGACTATTAGAGCCGAGTTGAAGCAGCGGGAATCAGCTAGACCGGCGTATGTTACGCCGGGGAACAACTACTTCTGTGCATTGCTCGAAGATTCTATGGTGCTGCATCTATAAGGCTGACTTGAAAAGGTGGAAAGGCACCTTTAAATATGGATGCACTCCGGAATTAAATGACTGGCACACGAGACAGCAATTTAAAATTAAAACTGAAAATGATTAAATGGCATGACGGAAATAAAAAAAATATAAAAAAACGAATTGAACCTCCGCGTCTTAAACATTGTTACTGGTATTTATGTTCTAATACTGTTACTATATAGTGTAGCCCACTCGATACGATGTGACAAAATTAAACTTGACACTTATAAGCTATCTACAACCAACAGTAAGGAACCGGTTTGTTTCAGCCGAGTTAAAACAAGCGCCTAGTTACAGCAGCAAACATCGTTACTAAATATTCATTTCCAGAATGTAAAAATACATATATAATTTGTTTAGCCGTTAGTCCTGAATAAAATGATCGTACCGAACCCGGTTTTGATCTTTACTACACGTTTTATAAAGAAAAAGCGCAGTAAGGAAAAGGGCAAAACCAAGGATTTGAACGAGAAAACCTCTGATAATGATAAGTGTCGAGGTATGAGCCAGAACTGCTACTCCTGCTGAACTACTCTGATAGTCTCTCACACTACCGGGAGGGATTGAGATGGAAATTACTTTTCAAGAGTTTCTTTTATCTGCCATTATAGACGAGGAATTAAATAGCTCACTTGAGAAATGGTTTGACAGTAAAATTACGATTTTCAAGATTTCCAGGGATTTCAATTGATTTCCCTGCGATATCCAATGAATTCCAGGTATCACCGTCCAGTGACTTGCCTTGGATTTCCAGTGATTTATTATTATTATTGGAAGGATTTCTTTACACTTTACGGCAGTGGTGTAACTTCAAAGGAAGGACAACATGAGGCTGATTTTCAAGATTTCCAAGGATTTAAACGGATTTCTAAGGATTTCAATTGATTTCCCTATGATTTCCACCGAAGATTTGAAGGATATTTAGAATTTCCGAAATAGGGAGGGATTCTAAGTATTTCCAAAGGATTTCTGAACCGACTATGCAGGAATTTCCAACACCCTCACAATTATTAGATCAACGTCTTCAGGCAGGTACTACCACCACCCAATAGAGTGACTACCAAAAATAGTGACTACTATTTTAATAGTGACTATTTTAATAGTGACTATTTAATAGTGACTACTATTAAAAATAATTTTTAGCATTCCATTTAGTGTTTTTTTTTGTGTGTGTTGTCAATAACAACTAATTGAAAATCGCTCCAGTATAATGCAAGATCGCCATTGTCGAATCCAAATTCTGTTTTCGTGGTTAGGGGAAGGAGGGGGGAGGGAAGGATGGTGGGATAAAGGAAATGGGAGTCTTTGTATGGTGTCAATCTCGTGTCCAAGATGGCGCCAAAGTGGAAGAGTAATCTGGCTTGGCTCTCGAGTGGACATAATCGCATCATCTAACGTGATGGACATTTCAGCTTTTAAATGGTCAACAGGAAGCAAAGATAGCAAAGGCCTGTAGAAAGACAGGTGGCTCATGCATTTTCCGCTCCGAGATAGGCCTAATGGCACATATTTTGAGGTTTCAGAAAAGACAATGAAAAAAAAAAATGGCTCGCTCTGCCCAACTGGTGTAATTAATGAATCTTTTGCCCAATAAGTTCAAGTAGCTGGTTAGACCACTTCAAAGTCGAAATATTTCAAGGCAAGGGTATAGTAACGTACCGGGAGGGAAGGGCGGTTGAGGGAAGGACTAGGGAACCAAGTGCCCCCTCTCCCTCCCCCCCCCCCCGTACCATCCTGAATAGTATACAAATAACGCATTTACTGCCCTTAAAACATGCTGAAAAATGGCTGAGTCAAAGATATAACACTGCTGAAAAAGCGTGGTTTTTACAGGGTTTCGAGAAACTTCGAGAAGACCCCCTCCTTCCCTTCAACACCCGTAACTATAATTCCTGGACCCTAGTTCGAATTCCAACCTTTTTAACTTCCCCGCCCTCGTAATCGTGCCGAAAGCCTACCATAACCCAAAAAGGGATACAATTTTTGATAGTCAACGTAAAGTCGTAATTTCCCCCAAAAAAGCTATCGTTACCTCCTCCCCACAAAACAAATCAAAAAGAGAGAACTTAAAAAACATATAAAAAGGTTAACTACGAACAATTGCAGTGACTCCGTAAAAAATATATCTCTACGAACAAAAATTATTTTCGATCATTTTTTATTTATTATATTTAATTTTTTTCCCATTACTGTAGTTCGCGTAAGAAAATACAAAATAAAGGTTCCAAAAATATTTTGTACCTTCAGAGGAAAAATGTTGCGAGCTTTATAAAATATTACTATAAAACTACAATAAACTATAAAATCATTTTAGTTGAAGCTCGAAGCAATTTTTTCCCACCATTATCGATTGGGTTACGCCCGTTTCGCCAAATCCCGTTTCACCGAAAAGAAAGTAGATTAACAGCTTTTGCCTCAGGGACCAGTCCCGTTTCGCCAAATCCCGTTTCGCCAAATATCGTTCACGATATTTTAGGCACACGAAACGTTTAAAACATTTAAACCACGAACATTTATAACACGATAATGGTCAGACATTTACAGAGAAACACCCGTTTTGCTGAAGTCCCATTTTGCAAAATAATTTGTTTCAAATTACGTGCCTCGATTGCACTGCCGCGCTCGCTGCGGCTAAACACATAACATCAAAAACAACAACTAATCAAAAATTACTAACAATTAGTCATGCTTCTTTAACGTCTGCAATGTTAAATTTTTGAAGAATATTTTGATTCTGAGAAACGGGATTCTGCAAAACGGTCATTCCCGTTTGGAAAAGGTTTGTGTAACTAACTATTCTTAAAAGAGAACCTTGGCATTGACGTAGTGACGACCAAGCATTCTAAATAATTATTTTTAAAGCGCACGTTTTTCCGTCTGTATTGCCAGTTTTCAAAACGCTAATAAATCAACTGGGCTTATTCTACCACTGCTTGTCTCTGTTAAATGTTTGCCATTTAAAGCCCCATTACATACAAATAAGTATTAAATTTCGTGTACGTAAAACTCTGTCAAATTCGTTTTGGCGAAACAGGGTTTAGCGAAACGGGACTGGCCCCTGAGGACAAAACTGTTAATCTGCGTTTTTTTTTGGCGAAACGGAATTTGGCGAAACGGGAGTTTACCCTGAATTGAGGGCTTTTATACAGGGTGTAACTTAAAGGTCCGGCCAAAATTTCAGGGTGTTGTCCATGATCAAAACTAAGACTAAAAAGTCCTATAAACAAGGGCTCGGAAATGCACTCGTCTTTGGTTACAGCCCCCAAAGTTAGGGGTGAAAAGGTGAAACCTTTCATACTAACTTTCCATCTTTATCATTACAGGTCAGTACATCATTCTTGCAATACTGTGCTTTAAGTTAATGTTATTTTGAGGACTCAAATCGTTGTGGATGGGGCAGCGGAGGGCGGGCACTGGGGGGGGGGGAGGGCGGAGGAACTTCTATCTTTACTGAAACAAACAAGTAACTAAACCGGTAACTAAAATGTCTCCCCAAACCTTCAAGTTGGATTACGCATCAAAACAAGACAAACGACCATGGAACGTCATCCTTTTCAAATTACATACCTCCAGTGTTGGTTCGCGTGGTGGACACATATAGAGCACCTTTTGTGTCAGGAAAGGCACAAACCCACGCATTTTCTCTTCTAAAATGAAAACTATAGTACCATATTGGAACTTCTAGTGCTCTGGATGATGATGCAACATTAATTTCAGTAACGCTACCATAAGTCCCCCCCCCCCCAACCTCCTGCCCCCCCCCCCCTCCCCCACCTTCATAAGACTCCATCCACAAAGTTGTGGGACATCGAATGAACATTTGCATTACGAAGTAATGAAACTGCAAGAAGGATGTACCGTTTACTGCAAGAGTTTGGAAAGGTTAGGTGGGAAATTGTGGGGAAATTTCAACGTTTTACCCGTAACTTTGGGGGGGGGGGGGCAGTAACAAAAGACTGGTGCATTTTCGAACATACGTTCGTAGGACTTTCTTAGTTTTATTTTTGATCATGGACTACATCGTCAAAGTTTGGCCAGACCTTTCAGTTACACCTGTAGATATGAATTTATGTGGGGTGATCTTCTTTCGAGGAATTACGTTTATCATTATCAAACCAAAGCTGCTGGTTATTTTTTTTCGTCTATTAAGAAATCTTATTCTGGATTAGGATTGGCACGCTAGAAGCCTATTTAATCTTACGGCATTGCTGTGGCTACTTTGAACTTTAGAAAGCTATGTCATGATGTGAGCTGATTCTTGTAGTTTTTATTTTGTAAAGCAGTGTATACGAAGTGAATGTCGTGTCGTGAGGGTGGGGGGGGGGGCGATTTGCGAAAATAGGGTAATCTGCCTCCCTCGAAAACGTTCGGTTGACGCGTGCCCGTGACACCCCATGGCCAGGGCGATGCCATGCTAAGGATCCGGGCGTAAATGTTTTCATGCAAGATGATTTTTTTGGGGGGGGGGGGGGTGGAAGGGGAGGGGTGAGGGAGGACTGCCGAATTGTGACAGTTTCTGATAAGGTAAAGACACAAAAATGTATGACGCCAGAGATTATTTTTAAATTTTTTTTTTCAATGTTTTTATGTGTGTTTTAATTTTGTATCGCGTACAAAATTTTGCGAAAATATGTGGCTACTACCAAAAAAAAAAGCGTGTTTCTATAAACTATTTCCGTTTATACAACCAGTCTAAAAAATCTAGCAAATTAAAATATTGCCCATGTATTCTTCTATCATTAACGAAATGGGGGAGGGGGGGGGGGGCAGCGGTCGACGTTTGTGACATTATTTTCTGCAAAAGTTGCGACACAACGTGACATGGGTGACAGCAAAAGTGGGGGGGGGGGGTGGCTAAAAAGGGAACAATTGCACGTGATGTCATTTATATAGGGATCTTTGAAGGTCTGAATAAATTTTAAAAAAGCATAGTGTCCGTGAGACTTCACTAAGGCTATTACAAAAGTATAACTTATGGCCATACAGACCTAACACTACATCAGTGTCTTACTGATTTAATGTAGGCCTGTTTATACGACTTTAAAAAAAAATATTCCTGATCATCCTAACACGCTGCTTGTGTTCTACAAGCTCTTCATTTTTAAGACGCGTTATTGTTTCCGCTGAATCTCAAATTCTCCTTTTCGAGTTAACAGTAGGCCTCCAATCATTTGGCTGTACCCGCATCGGGACGTTACGTTGCAAAATGGCAGAATTTACAGAAATTGTTTAAAGTCGTGACAGCTGTTTGCAACATGAATACCTCGGGAAAATATTATCGGATAACGCCACATGTGGTAATTTATCAGAATTATTAGCAACGAAATTTCCGAGGAAAATGTACTTATAGACCTACGGTTCTCCTCCCCTTTGAGCCATCTCTTCAATATTGAGCTTCTGAATTGTGATCAGGAGTCGTCGGTTCGATTCCCAGTTACATCACCTTAATGAAATAGACCCAGTAATAAGGACGTACAGAATAGCTATATTATGGTGCCTGGTTTTCACATTTTCACAATTGTGTTTTCTTTATACTATTTTTTTTTTTTAATTAATTTCTTTTGAGCATTAACGCAGCTGAAGCAATTTAATGCTCGTGTGGTTGAACCGAGCATTACCAGACTTTTTTAGAGAAGAAGAAATATCTGGTAAAGGGAGGTGCCAACCCGGCATTCGACCTGGGAAACTTCCGATCATCGTGAGCCGAAAGACTGTCCAGATTTGGTCAGAACAGTTCCCATGGCTACTGAGAGAGCATGGTAGCCTCTCACGCTACCCTGGCCGGCAGTCCTGGTGGGGAATTTGCCAAGTTCCCCTTTCCAGGGGTTCGACCAGATCCGCAAACCTCCAGCAACCAGGCTGAACTCTTTCACCGCTCAGCCACCATGACTACTTGGGTAGCCACGAGTACTGGGGCGCCAGATTCGATAGGCTTTAATGGTTCCGGCTGTTCATCTGTGGCTTGACAGACCCGGCTCCGATCCCGGAGAAAGGAAGTATATGTACGAGTTTATCTCCGGCTGTTTCCCGCCCGTTGCACGAGGATTTCCTCCGGGTACTCCGGTTTTTTCCCTCCTACGGCAAAAAAACAACTGACACGATGGCGGTTCCTTCCACTTAACATCTGCCGCTTGGCTTTCAGAAAGCTGGCCGACATCTTCTATTCTGTTCTATGGAAATATTTGTGTGTGTTTCGTCACATCAGTGTTACAATGAAACCCTTACATGACCGTACACAACAGAAACCCAAGTTGAAATCATAAACGGATGACAGCTTTGTGACCAGAAATCCAAAATTGGGAAAGTTTTCTATATTCAACGTAAAAATTATCAGAGCCAACATATTAAATTTCTCACCTCGTTCGGGTAGGTCAGTTAAAATTGAATGAAGCCACTCTTAGGGCCGAAAATATAGAGCGAAGGGGGGGGGGGGGGGTTAGATTTATTAGAGTTTGAGTCGGAAAAATGAGCTTCAGTTGGAA
>JAHWFP010086654.1:15306-73253 GCA_023313725.1 Lithobius niger
CCCCCCCCCCCCCCCCCACACACACACACACACATTTTGTATTCGATACCGCCCTAAATAAACGCACTTGGGACGGGACCAACTACTCGGTGTAAGCCATTTTAGATTCAATATGAACTTTGATTAGCAAAACTACGCGGTAATTATTTAGTCAGCTATTCCCCTTAGGAAAAAAAGAACAATTTGTGACCGAGATTTTCACTTCGTTTGGTATCATCCCAATGTGTCAAATATTGGTGACTGCATTAAACTGAAAAACACCCAGCCATAAATTTATCCCAAAATGAATCAAATTAGCGGTTGCCATCCACAGAAATTTGATGATAATCTCGGATGAGTGGCTGTGTCTTATGACGATGCACGAGTGTCGTGTCTTGGTCCAATCCATACCTCGTTGGCAGCTGTATCATTAGGTCGAGCTTTAGCCTGGAGGGAGGGGAGGGGCTGGGCCACCCCGATGTCTTCCAAGGTGGATGTCTCCATCTGTTAAAAAAAAAAGGAGGTGATTTACTCTTGTCTTGGACGCCAGCAGGATTACAACACGCCAGACCACGAAAAGTTGGAGGGATGGGCTTCCAGCCTGGCTTTTTGGCTTTTAGGGTATTTCAACCATGGAACCAACTTGCGCCTGGTCATGCCTGCTGTCTTCATTTTTTTCCCCTCGAAACTGTTAAAATTGTCTTGTGCACTTCACCCCAGTTTACGCACAAAATATGTATACTAAATCATGCTTCTTTGTACTAAAATGGTGGGCCAAAGTTTTATAAAATAAATTATGCCCAGAAGTAATCTACGCGTTATTCGTCAAACACCAATCTGGAATATTGCGATTTTGACGTAACGGTTGTCTGCACGTCGTGTGAAAACACGGCAATATGGCGTCAAAATTACGTCGTATTTGCCAATCACGAATGACAATCAATTCACCCCCGGAACAGATCCCATAGGCGCTGAAGAAGGGTAGAGTGGTAGTCTCGCACAATGCCTTGATCGGTACTAACTGGTAGGCACTTAATATTTTGAAAAAAAAAACTACTGCGAACAAAATGCTGCAGTTCTAATCGGAGACGATATCAAGCACACAAAAAAAAAAAAAAAACACGAAAGGCTGAACTAGTACATTTGAAATAATAATAATGATGTAATAAAACTGTAAACGAAAGCGTATTTCTTTACTTCCCATAGAAATAGTCAAATGTCTGCCTAGAGACCGAGTCTGGAAAAAGGGGTCAGGGCTACGTCAAGGGATCGCTGATTGAGTGAGCGAAGCGAAAATTTGACGACGACACTTAATTCGGTCAAACATGGACCTACACATAAGCGAATAAACCGTACCAGTGTTGCAAACGGTGCGACCAACACCTCCCGTGCGTACAATGGACTTAGTAAGCAGTAGCCTACAACATCATTATCCAGCGAAATAATTTTCTCATGCAACGATGCTTGAGCGTGCCCATCCAGTGATTTGAGTTAAAACGTGGCATCCAGTGATTTGAGTCACAGGATGCGCTGATTGATTGAGCGAAGCGAACGAAAATCAGTGCCTTTGTTACCCAGTGTGCTCAAAATTTGGATTGAAGATACTAGATTCGAGATATACACATGAACAACCTAACCATATATGCAGTGTTGCAAGCGGTGCATCTAAAACCAGCCGTGCGTAGCATGGGCTTCTTCAGTTTAGTAATTATAAATAGTAAATTCACAAATGAAGAAAACTAGTAAGCCATTCCATTCGAAACGAAGTTGGACGGATGGCAAATATTAAAAATTAAGATATGGATGAAGAGGCAGCGTCGTGAAACGACGTCTGTTTAGTTCATAACGTCAGTTAATATTATCGGACTATGTGACAGTCTGTCTTCATTTTGTAATCGGAGCGAAGCGATGCCGAAGGCCGAGCGGAGCTGCGATGGTGAATACACTGGAGTGCAACCTTTGTAATTCCATCACTCAATAACAACTACATCTATTAAAACCATATTTTGCACATTGATAGAGGTAAACCCGGAGTTGGTTTGTAAAAATAAAATAAAAATCGGTCATGTTGTTGAAGAACAACGTCATCCAGCGACGCGCTACGAAAGCAAATGGACAAAGAAACAAGATGTGATGAGTAACCGAAAAGATGAACTACAACGCTATCTCCAATGCAATCGCAATGCACTCGCAAACAACTGCCTGCCTCCGATGTATTGTTTCAACATTAATTGTTTTAAATAAATGTTTTTTCAACTTTAATTCATTGTGTGATTAATAGTCGCTTCGCTCTATTTTGTTGCAAACGTAATTGATGATGCCTTATAGTAAATAAAAGAGAATGTGCCCGTAGCCAGCTGTTGAAGATGGTGGAGGGGGATGAAAGTCTCAAGTCAACATTTTGTGACCAACTGCTGTGGGGGAGAGGGGTGGGGAGGGGCAAACACACGAGTAATGTGTTGTTTTTACGCTTTTCTCTGCAAACAGCTTCCACGTCCTGTAACCGAAAAGGAAGATTTAAAAAAATTAACGCATGGTGTTAAAGTGTACCATTGTAAAAACGAATGTTTTAAACTAAACCGGCGGTGTTTATTTTACACATGTCAAAAAGCATTTTCGTTCATAACAGATCTAAACACTTTTGCCACCCCTCTATACGCATTAAGTATAGGCCTATTAAAAATAAAGCTCTATTTGCAATAGGCCGACTTATTTATAATACTCGTTTATAGGCCTAGTTTATTTAAAATATATTTCGTCAGCTTCGCAAATGGAATTCGATGTTGATATCAATCTACACAATGTAGTAATAAAAAACACATTTATCAGTGTACGTAAACAATTCCAATTTTATCAACAATAATATAAATATGTAACTGTTTATACTGTAGCTAAGTATATGTTTATTTTGTTGTAGGATAAATTTATACCAATAGGGGAATGAATACAAACATCATGTTTCCCCGTTGTGGGTTATTCCTGATTCTTACTTATATCTCCAAAGAGTAGTGTGGATTAATTAATTGTAGGATTTCCCGCCGTAAAGAACAAAGCTTAATTTCAACCTAAGTGTTGCAATGATTATTAAACACTAGTCTTTTATTTTAAACGCATTTTGTGTCTGCAACGATATATAGACGTTAATGCTTGGAGAGGTTTCCCAGTTAATGTTATGTGTAAAACGCTTGTGTGACTTCAGCAAAAAACGTCTAAAAACGTCTCCAGGTCTGTCTAAACTGTGTCTAATTCAAAACACATGTTTTCACAGAATTGGTAGTCGTCCGCTGTCCTCAACTAGATACGCAATTATAGAGCAGTGACACGACGTAGTATTATTGTATATAACTCTATGCTGGAGCCTTAATGGGTTAGCTGCAAGGGGCACTTCAGAGAGAAGCAGAAGGGCGTCATAATGAAGCCGATGCTGTGAAGAGTGATTTCTTAGACCTAAACGCGCGGTTTTTGTTGTTGGAGAAAACAACGTTATTTTAAGTCTAAGAAATCCGCTCTTCCGTTGTTTTTCCCTCCATTTTTAAGTAGTACACCTTGTAGTTATGCCCTCCAAAACCCATACTGGTGCCAATTTGGTGCCAATATGGCGGCAAATCTCACTGCTCTTTAGAATTCGAACTAGTGACGAAGTCTGCAGACTACGTGGTTCTCACCTGGCGTAGGCCAAAGCTGATTTAGTCCGTAAACGGAAAACAGGCCGATACGGGGAGATATATACCAATAAGAAAATATAACAAAAAAAAAGAGAAAAATGTAACCAAACGATTACAATCATAGCCTTGCAGACAGTGTAGCCAGAACAATAAAATTATTCGTCGCCTATTAATATCGTGAACATTGCATGTCCAGTCGTTCTTTGAATTTTTTAATCGAAGGGGCTCTCCTCCAAAAGTTTGAGGTGTATTGTATACAAAACATATTTTGCGCCTGCAAAACTACAAAAATACTAGCGTTCTGAACGGTCTATTCTCGGCAACGCTTTTTGTAAAACACTTTCTTTTTTTTTCCTCTTTTTTTTTTTTAGGTTAAGACGTAACGTTTTCAGATGCCAAAAAAATTTTACACAGTATGACGAGAGCTGCATAATAGTTAATAGTTTCTTCTTCGTTAGATGAAATCCAAGACGTAACAATTTGCCTTTTCGGATGGATTTTGCCCCAAAGCGTATACGATCGGTGAATCGTAAGCTATTGATAGTTCAGGGTGAAAGATGCGCCCGGGGGGGGGGGGGGGGGGGAAACACAAGTAAACATTCTGGATGATGACGAACTGTCATGCATGAGTATGGCAGTGGGGGAGGGGATGCACCCCTCCTTTGCCGGGCCGGAGGCAAATTTTATTTGAATGGAAAATCGAAAGGTAAAAATTATAGTGAAACAACTCAGCGTTGTTTCAAACGATTTACGGTATAATTCAGGGGGAAAAAAAACTAATTTCAAAGCATCCTGTTTCAATTTTATTTTTCTTCCTTCACAATTGTGGATTCAAATACTGGACCTTTGCGACGTTTTTGTCCTCAAATTTGGGACCTTACGGATACCAGTTTAAATTCTAAATTATTTTCGGGGGTGGGTGTGTGGTTCTCTCCACCCCCCCCCCCCATCCCCCAATCCCTTCTTCATCGGGACTGTACTTGTTCATCAAATAAACCTTTGTAAAAATTGTAACATCAAAAAATGTCCACACTGGCAAAGGGACACCCGGCCTGCCTGATAACATTCCGCGTGCCAAATTACAGCAACGCGCAGATCGTCATCCGAGAAATTACAGCGCCAAGGTCGACTGGGGTGGTAGCTGCGTTCCTCGCATAGCGGCTGTCTCGGTTGGCTTTAGGAATAGTACCCGAGACAGAACCAAGTCAACGATTGTGTCGTCACGAAAATGGAATGATTCTCGTATTTTAAAACCACAATTTATAATTTTGCTTCGGCGATCTATTGGAATAATTAATTTTAATTTTTACCGCCTTAGTCTATTAGATTTTAGATCTAATGGTAATTAGTAGAAAATTAGTAGATGTACACACAGAGATGAAACGTCATGATTATTGTACGCGCGTAATGCATCGTATAGTTACGGGTCGTTCTTAAATATAGTTAACAGTATTCAACAGAAAATCTCCTAGACGCCACATTTTAAAACGGGTTTTTAGCAAGGGAAAGACTAACGGGTAAATAAATAGACCTTGGGGCCGTACTTGATGTGGTGGATCGAGAAAAATGGCGCTGGGAGGTATATCCCTTTAACTTGGTAACTCAATCTGCCACAAGTCGCTGCAATTCCACTACACTCTTTCTTTTTTTTAAACTCCTTTTTTTTTAAACTCTGGAGTGGAAATTGTGAGTGTATTTGAGCGTGGGAGGATGGGGCTTCGAATGCCGAGTTTCAGTTGGTCTCCGCCCGGGGCGCTGTGGGCTCACGCGCTGGTCGCTGGCAATGGATGGCGTTCCGAGCAGTGCTTGCATTCCCTGCCAACTGCTGCGCGCGCCGGCTAATCTCCGGATTTGGACCGTTAACGACATATCAGCGATTAGGACTAAATCCTCTAACCGGTAAGCCCGATATTTTTTTATATATATTTTTTTTATTGTTACGTGTATACATTGATATTTATGCGCCTTTCGCGGCTGATGTTTTGTTGTTTTGCGTTAAAAAGTCGTCTGCTTCTGCGAGGGGCGATAGTGTTATCAGGCGCGCGCTGTCCTATCACCGTAATCTCGTGTACGTGACCGACAGGCGAGTAGATTAGGCGTTACGTGGTCAAAATCATCAGGAGGCAAATCGGACCACCTGAACCCCGAGATAAAATGATAACGTTTCCGAGTTTTTGTTAAAGTTTGGGCTCGGCGTAACTGTGAAATAAACGCGTTGTTGTTATTGTCCGCTGAGACGGTATTTAGGAATTGCGTGATATCTGGACATTTTTATGAAGAGTGTTATTTATTTAACGTCGTTTTTATTGTTTTTATCTAACTTTTGCGGTGGAAACGGAAACGGTTTCAAGATAGCGGTCTGTAATTTAAGGTGCTTGGCGTCCCCTATCTATACCTTATCTCGCCATCGCTATTTAGCCTAATTTCTGATGCTGTTTTGATATAAATTTTTATTTGTGTTTGCGGTTATATACGTCGTTGTTGGAGTTTGTCATGCGAATTTGCGAACGCTGTGTTGATTGGAACGCTAATAGGAAACGTAAACAAACGAAAGTCGTAAACTTTTTAATTGAAAAATTTGATTGAAAGTGAAAATAAAGTTGTTTCTATAATGACGGCCAGGTGTCGGGAATCAACCCGTTTTTCGCGCTGTCGGACGCACGTTGCGTTCTGCTCGATAGTGGCATCTAGTGACGGATTTGAGAAACTCAATAGCCTGCCGACTTGGGCGCGAGCGCGTCCCGGCTCCCGGCAGCGTTCTCACGCAATCAAGCTGCGGGACGGATTCAACGCAATCATCCACGTCGCTCTATCGAAAAACGCTAAAAACAGTGGCTTTTAAACTACAATGAGGCAGAGGAGGCACCCGCCTCCGAGCCCACCGGCCTTGCCCCCCCCCCCCCCCCCCGCACTGGGCCAATTAAAGGTTTATTCATAATCACAAAATATCAGATACCGTAGTATAGAAACTGTTTAGTCCGTGGAAGTTGTGTCTTGTGTGGCAAAAATTCAAGTTTTTCTGTGTGTGTTTGGGGGGGGGGGGGGGTGTGTGCTCCACTGGCCTCTCGCCTTGTGGCAAAAAACAGCATTTTTGTATGAAGGACCTCTACTGGGTTTTCGCCTTGTGTGGCTAAAACTGCAATTTTTTTAATGAAATAGGCTGGGCTCTCGCCTTGTGTAGCAAAAACGGCATTTTTTTCATGAAGGGGGGGGGGGGGGGGGGCTCTATTGGGACTTTCTTGCCTTTTGTGGCAACTACATTTTTTTATTATTATTAAGGGGCCATCCACTGCAGTACCGCCTCCGGGCCCCAATTTTGAAGTTACGCCTCCGCTAAAAACGTACATATCTGCGGCAAATTTGTCATTCCTGTTGAATGTTAAAGGACTGTAACACAATTTTCGAGGAGAGTCACATTAAAACTTAATTGTTCCAATAAATCACGCTACCAATATCATTTATAGCTATTTCGCATTACCGACGCATGAAATACAAGGTTAATGCTTATTTGTTTGGAGTTGTGATGGTGGGTTCAAACCCTAGTGCGTTCAGGGGTTGAACGCACCACCCCCACAAAACAAATGGGTATTAATCTTCCGTTTCAGGCGTTGGTGGAAAAATCGGTATTAAGAACCAGCAAGAACCTTGATGAACATGTAATAAAACCTTTAAATTTCGGACTTCCAGTCGTCGGACAGCTTAAGAAAGTTGCGATTCTTTGAAGTAACCAACATAAATATAGTGTAAAACTGCAAAGATAAACTACATTTTTTTTGGTATTTAGTAGTTTATAACGAATTGTTCGAGGTTTTGTAGCTTCTCAAATTTAACGTACGTCCCAAATTTAAATTTTTCTCACATATCTAACGCGGGAAACATGAATCTGCCATGTCATTTAATAATAATAATAGTTTTATACAGTTTCACGTTTATATACATTACGTGCATGCACGAATCTCGTAAAGCTTGTATGTCCACTCACTGTGAAGATGATGTGTAGACAGTACACATCAATGTGTACTTTCTCAGCCTCCACACGCACTGTGTACTGAAAGTACTCAATTTGTGAACTGATAGTACACAAGCTGTGACGAGAATGTGTACTCTCGGTGCACAGACTGTGTACAGCCAGTACACAACTCGTGTGGATGCTGAGAAAGTACACATTCATGTGTACTGTCAGTACACATCGTCTTTAGAGTGCTGAGCACTCAGTTTTTATGTACAGTACATCCAGTACTTAATTATTAATACAAGGTCTTATATACAATAGTTGCCATTTTCACATATTACATATAAACCATTTCTGTACATCCCCTACAATTGGATTTCACATGGGCCTAAGAACAAGAATTACAAATTTCCAAGTGTATTTCAGTTAATTAGTATTAATTGATACACAGAAACACAGAAACACACAAAATGCACGAAGTTCACATTGGACTTGCATGTGCAAGTTACAAACTTTTCCACAGTAAAAAACTTTAAAAATTAAAACATGCCTAAAAATCTTAGTTTGCATAAATATACAATGTTTAAAAGGTACTGTCTACAGAAATTTAAAAACAACAGTAATAATAACTTATAAAAATTCATATTTTTAAAATCCAGCTATTTAACTCGGGTTTAACTTAGCTGATTTGGAAGTCTATGAAAATAAAAATGGAATTTTGTATGACAATATCCGTTTTCCATAAGAATTCGTCCAAGATGGCATTTTTAACCAACCTTTATTCTTTAGTATATTCCTGTTGTAAGTTTTTAAAGTCTTTCGTAAAATAATAATGGTTTAAAACAATATGCATTTTTGGTTGTTCAAAATTCAACAGGTTTAATTCGTTGTAGACTTCTTTTGTACTCTTTTCTATAAAATTACTTCCAAAGAGAACTTTAATAATAAACGAAGCAAGTAGTCTGCATTAAGTAGTCTTATTTCTTTATTTAGAACTTTAATAGCTTTATTCATTAAGGTTTGGCATTCGTTCAGTTAGGCTGTTAGAGGTAGTGCCGAAAACGGTTATTGCATGCATATCTGGCTACCGACATGATCAATGCACAAAGAGGAGTTTTTTTTTTATTATGTGTATTTAATAGGCATTTAACTTTATAAAAAGTTGGTATTACTTTTCTAATTTTGCAGATAATTTCATCAATATGTTTATAAAACTTCCAATTTAAATCAAGATGCATAGAGACCTGCAGATTTTACAGTACAATAATAATTATAATAATATTTATTTATTCAGCAAAACAATTATGAATGACATAAAGTATGACCGAATTTACCAATCAAGCTAACGCTATAGTTTAGTCTAATTGGTAAAGACTAAGTTAAGTGTCAACATTTAACAATAAAAATGTACGCAAATGGGTAAATCGTTATATGAATAAAAAGTTCAATGATATTACATTTAGATAATTCCCAATGTCCAGTCTTTTACATATTTCTCATTTATTTAGCACTGGTAATATTTCTTTAAAAATGGATGGAATGGCGCTGAATAAGGATGAAGATTTTTTTCCGTCTGAATTTCTTCAAGGTGTAGTCTGCAACAATGTATTGTTGGTTCGTGAAAGTCCTATCGGTTAAAGGTTTCAAGTAAGAGTCAAAGTAACTAACTATACTTTGTTCCACATTATGTTTTCAGAAAACTGACCGTATGACGCCACGTTTTCTTCCACTACGAGTGCAAAAAATCCGGAAACATCCCATTCGTAAACTCTTAACAGTAACTTTGTTGAGTCTACAAGTGATATCCACATGTTTTTGCACTCTTAGTGCAAGGAAACGATTCGTCATCCAGTCAGTTTTCTGAAAACATAATGTGGAACAGACTATGTATGTAATAATTTTATGCTTTGAAAGATGAATAATTGATTTACATGATAAATTTCTTTTATAGACTTCCGTTTCTTTTGCCAAAATGCATTTTTACGGGTTTGTTAATGGTTCTTTGTAGCTTCTCAATTAAGTAATGATCAAATAATAAAATATATTCAATCAAATAATAATAATAATAATAATAATATACACCGAAAATCAATGCTAATAATAAAGGAAGAAACAGAATGGAGCTAACACAGCGAACTGTCAAGGATAGCAAAAACGCAACATGGATGCTTTCATGGCTATGGCTGGTCACTTGTCATTCTTTGCTGTTCACAGTGTTGGCTCTATTACGCTGCTTCGTTTATTACTAATATTTACTGCCAAGTTCATTTATTTTTACGTATTTGACTCCCAACGTTTCGCTGGTAAACAAAGACCTACAGAACTGGCTACAATGTTTCCCTTAAATGAACATGAGACAGAAAATAGTGGGTGTACATAAACGACTTTGTATGAAAGGTCTTACACAAAACTGTTTTATTACTGTGACGTCATCCCGTACTCTCACTGCCAGATTATCAATGGACAGATAGCCAGTAATTCGAGTGCAGGTCAGAAGCTAACGCACCAAGTGCTCACCTTCAATAAGATTACCTTCCAGCAGCTCACCTGACCAAAAGCTCACCCGTTTATTACAAATAAAGTATAAAATAAAACTAAACTCTAATTATGTAACCAACCGATTTCAAAAAGTTGCTGCACGTTTCGATGTAAGTTTTAACCATGCAGTGGTCGGCCATTTTTCCCGTTACTGTCGTCATAATAAACCACCATCTTATTTGTTTTTATTGGGTGTCATGTATCCCTTGCAAGAGAGTACGTTTTAATTTGTACGTAATTATTAAACGCAATGTGCCAACTGACTGTGCAATGTGAGATAATATGCAGCCTAAATTAAATAGTGCGGTTGGGAAATGGGGGGAGGGGTTATGGTTGGAAAGTAGTCCTGGAGACCAAACGAGCTTAATATTTGCACATTTGTCGGGTTATAATTTAGTTCTTGTTAGTCTTTGTCAGGTGAGCTAAGTAGTGAGCTTGGGTTGAGCTTTAGATGGAGGACCAATAATTCGCACGCCAAAAGCTCAATTTAGCGAAATTCTAGAGATATACGAACCCTTTACCTTTAGGCCAACGCTTTCTTCCATTCCTCACTTTTAAAACTACAATTTTGTTGTACAATGTGGATACGTAGTGTACGGCTGAACGCTAACATCTACAAATGAGTAGTTTATTTATACGTTTAGGCTACCTTTTAGGGTTTAGGCTACCAGAGGTTAGCTGCGAGGACTGCGGCACCAGATTCTATAGGTATTTTGGTCCCAGCTGCACATTTCTACCTTCTCACCGACCCAGGTTCGATCCTGGTGAAGGGAAGTATATATGTACGGGCTTTTCTCCGGTATTTCCTACCCGTCGCACGATGGTTTCCTCCTGGTACTCCGGTTTCCTTCTTCATGCGGCAAAAAAAAAAAAAAAAAACAGCTGTCCTGATGGTGGTACATTCCACTTAACGTCTTGCGCTTCGGCCTTCAAAAGCTGTAAGCTTATTGGCCGACAACGTCTCTTCTATTTTTTTGTTTCATGAAAATTTGGAAATTTTTAGCTTAGATAACTTTCTGGTTTTTCAAAAACAACTATTTCTTATTAGCCTATGTGATGTAGTAATTGCGTCTCAGAAGCCTGGTGGCCTGCTGCTATTGTTGAACTATTAGCACGAAGTTATAAATCCATTTTGAAAGTTGTGTATAAAGGCTAACCCTGTTTACATTTTCTGTGTTCAAATATTCAACCTTTTGCTGCTACTTCAAAATTGACGGCAAAGGTATCGGAACATGCATACGGTGCGTTTTTTTTAGGAAAACGGTATAGGCTATGGTACGTGTGTAAAAGAAAGTTTTACATTTAACGCGTGATGAAAATCTGCGTAAGACAAGCAAAATTGATAGTTACCGTTCAGAAATTATTTTCAAAATTCAATTTGCGGTTGGTTCACGCATTGCTTTACAGTTTAAAGCCTAGTTTTAGCCTAATAACAACAACGTGCGTAGCCTTCCACCAACTAATTATTTTTTTTTTTTTTTTACAAATCAGTAAATTATGTGAAGGCGTCATGCTTGAATTTTAGGGCAAGGAATGCGTAGGTCACAGTCTTAACTACCATACGGAAAGCCAAATAGGCTAGTTATAGTGTCCGCGGCCTATCTTGAGTTCTCCGCAGAACGAACACATATAGGCCTAATCGATTGTACGTTTTTAGTTGCAGAGTGCCTTGTTGATATCCAAGACGGTTGCAAAAACAATGGCGGCCGTCGATTAAAGCCGCCCAATCCAGGAAGACGTGGCCGCTCGCAAAATACTCGCAGGCTCAAGATACGCCGCGCACACATTAGTGATAAATAATTCCAGATGAAAACCTATTTCCGTTGCCTTTTGGATTTAAATATCAGATTGCCTAGGCGGGAATTGAATCCTCGATGTTTAACACCAAAAGCCAAATACTTACTCTTAGATACACAATTTAAAGACACTACACTGATCAATTTAGGCACCACAATAATTTTGCACGGCAGCACAGTATGTGAGTAGTAGTAATCGAACTGTGTTTATAATGTGTACCGTACTGACACAAACTACGTACTGTCAGTAGCGTACTGTCGCTGGCGTTGCACAGTGGCATATCGTAACGTAACGTAAGGTATGCTACGTACGCAATGCATACAGGGCCCAGAACTCTAGGGGGTTCACCTGGTTTGCGAGCAGCCATAAAAAATATGCCTACAAAAAGGTTTCAGCTTAATGACGAGTAACTCTGTGATATGATCATTAAATTAACAAAAATCAAACATTATATAGAGCGTGGATATATGTGTTATTTGCTAACAGCCATAGGGAAATCATTATTTTCAAGATACTACGCCGTTCGTCCACCATCATTAGCGTCGTATGGAAAGGCGTCACCGAATGATACGAGATGTTTAATAACTTGGACAAATTGGAGAAATAAAAAGTAAACTAAACGCAATGGCAGCTGTCAGGCATCGTCCCCTAATAATGATGTGCACTTTTAAATGTATTTTTCTTGTTAACTGCGTATAACCGTTTTAGTGTTTCCACTTTTGAAAATTATAACGTCAGGAAACAACTGCTGCATAACAAGCATTTGTGTTGTGAGTGAACCCACACTGAATTAAAAAAAAAATCAAAACTGCCTAGCGGAATATTATGGAGTTCGTCGATACATTTTGCTAAAATTTCAATGCACCAGATTTTATGAAAATAGGTTTAGCCGTTTTCGTGCAGTCTAAGTCTTATTCCACGTGTTTTATTTTCATCATTATTATATGTTTTCATCTACTTCATGCCTAGCGCGTAAACAATAGTACAATCATAGATTAGAAAATTAACTATAGCATCTGACTTCTTCCAGGGCTACGCGGGGCCCTAGCGATTGTTGCAGCTACTAATACTTCTGCCAATACTTCTGCCTTCGAAGCACCCACGACGGCAAAGCATTATCAGACGTATTAGTAGCCGCAAGTATCGCTAGGGCCCCGCATAGCACTGGAAGAAGTAAGTTGCTTCGTCTATAGTTAACTTTCTAATCTAAGGTATAACCGAATAATCGTGTTCGCCTCTGTTTCACCCGATTCTAAATTATGATCGTTGACCAATAATTCACTTGCGATCGGAGTTTCTAAAATCAAATAGTGTTAAAATGGAAAGTATTGATGCTAATTGCTCACCGAATAAAATTTGTAAGAAACTCGCCTAAAAAATTATAAATTGTGATGTTAAAACAACAAATCCACTGTCAAATTCGTCAAGTTGTCAGTACGATCACGCATGCGTCCGCCCGTGCTGAAAATTTGGTGACGTTATTACTTGCCTACAAGGTCAAAATTGCTGCAATTATATTGATGGTGTTGCGTTTATCGATCGATTTTGACGTCTTTCTCACACCATCTCGCGTCGAGATGCAGCTTCAAGCAGCCAGTCTGGTTTGGCCTTTACAACTTGATTATATAGATGACCCTCACGTGCAAATGCAATACGTTAAATTGCCCTTATATTGAAGAAGCCCACAATGAAATATTCGGTGGAAAAAATAACTGATATTGGCACTAATTAACAGCAAGATTAATGTTCTAAAAATTAAGTTACTGATGAATAAATCGAACGTAAATACAAAAAAATATTTAAACGTACTGGATGCTGACTATGATAAGGACCTGTCCGTAATATTTTATGGATTACTGTAAATTGTTTTAATAGGAAAGAGAACTCCATTTTTTTATGGCGGGAGCAGAAGACGAGAATGTAATTCGTAAAAAGCTTAATGCGAAAATTCGAAACGGAGGAAAATAGGACTTACGTATTAGGAATGACGTGGCTGGCAAAGAAGCTAAAACTTAAAAAAAAAATGAAACAAGAAACACCCATGTAACGCATTTCCGCAAAGGTGCTTTTGTAGCCTTACGTTCGCCCACAAAAAGGAAGCATAATCCAAATTACTTCACACTTTATTTCATTTTCATAATGTGTCGCAACCATTTCTGTGTTCACCAAAGTAAATTATTAATGTCTAAATGTGTGAACCACGATTGCAACGCATGACGAAATCGTTACACGTTGAAGGGAAAAAAAAAAACAAATCAAATATGTACGAGGCTAATGGCGGTTCAAAATGAATGAAATAATTGAGAGAACATTGTTCTATTAAATTAAACCAAATCACCATAAATTGGGCTGACATTTAAATGCCAGGTTGTTCTGTGGTGGTGGTGTTTTAACTTTTCCGATTAAGAAAGTTGAGTAACAACGTTTTTACTGGCAATTTACCAGACGGCTTGAACTTTGACGGGCTGAAATCGTCACCCTTTCTTCACTTACGGGATCGTCACTTCCTGGAAAACGTTTCCTGCCCACAGAAATTACAAAAGCAAATTGTAACGTTAGAAATCATTGCAAACTTTAGTTGCCACGTAAAAGCTATTTTCACTAAATGAAGAAACACAAATACCCGTTTAATTAAGATTTTCAATGAGATTAATAATGAGATTATTAATTAATTAACAAAATTAATAGGCTGTGGCAAGAACTTAGTACTATTGGTAAATGACTCTGGCAAATGCAATAAATAATAGCTGATGGACTCAATCAGTAGCTATTCTGAGAAATTTAAACTATAAAATTAGTTGACGGTACATCTGCACAATACCGTAAAACTACTTTGATCAATTTTTTTCATTTCTGACTGCTGTATCTCCATCTGAACTCTGTTATTGTTGAGTTTTCCCCTCAGATCCGTCAGTTGCCCTCACTACTCTAACATGGAAATTGTTGAATATCCTAGGAAATTTGTTTTTTATGAAATCCCCAAAATTTCCCTAATTTGGGTTTTATTAATCACACAACGAAACTTGCTTTGTTTGCAGTAATTAAGGTAACTGGTCAGTGTATAGAATGCCTGCTTGGGCTTCGTTGATCATGATGAATAGCCTACTGAAAGAAAATTGAACATCGTACTTATTTACGCATTACGTGTTTAAAGTACTTATGTTTACCCCCACGTTATCAAAGTTACCCGAATGGGGCCTTTTTGTGGTAACACTCATCAACGTTTGGGGCACAGAGCAATGAATACGTTTGTATGTTTGTATTTTACAACTTGCAGGGTTGTTTTTAAAGTATTCAACATTTGTACTCCGTTTACTCCATGTGATGAAAGTCATCCAAATGGGGCCTTTGGGGTAACATTGATCAATGTTTTTTTTTTTTTTTTGGGGGGGGGAGGGGTTAGCATTGATCTTCCCCATTAACTCCCCCCCGCCCCCCTATTCCAACACTTTATATTCTCACAATGCTGCAGTTGAAAAAGTTTCATTATAATCTAGGTCGTTAACCAGCAGTTAGACGTCAGGCCGGGTTTACGCAACAACTCGCTTTTGCATTCTCGCAGCTAGAAGGTAGAAATCACCGCAAATTCCAACATGGCGGCGGTTTTATGTCTGCCGCCTCGCAACGAAAACAGTAAATAACTTGAGTTCAGAAGCGTTTGGAAAAATTGTTTCGTCATGAGGAATTGTTTATATTATTGGCACGGATTATAAGACTGCAAGTATTAATCAAACGATGTCGGATTTAGCTAATCCATTTAGCGTTGTTGCCATGGCAATGTCATCTTTGCCATCGCGATTGAGTTCTAGCTGCGAGAATGCAAAGGCGAGTCGCTGCATAAACGCGCCCGTAGAGCGAAATTGTGCGAACAGTTTGGGACTGTGGCTAATATCGCGCAGCTCAGAGATAAGCGATACCGATGGTTAGATTTCCGCCACATGACGACACATTATTTTTATCTAGATGGCTCCAATCTGGCTTTGGCTGCAGTTCTTGGATGCTACGACGGGATTTTGTTTATTTGTCTTCTTACTGCCGCATCATTTTTCTTCAGCTAAAGTGTTATTTCCGTACGATGTTTAAAATATAATTGTGAAAGATTACAGAAGACAAAGTTGACCAAATTGAACTCCCAACTATTAGGGAATTTAATTCATTCCCGATCATTGCGCCTCTATAGAGAATCATAAAGCCCACATTTCCATTGTGACTAGGGGAAGAATATAAACATGACCTTTAACAAATTAACCTCTAATCATTAAATACCGCTTCACTTCACACCAGACAACTAAAACACGCAGTTTAATTCATAAAAACGGAAAGAAAGTTGTAGAAAGTTGAGCTACCATGGTTTTAGTGAGGTTAACTTGTGTCTTTTAATTGTTTACTTGTATTACTAGGACGTTTATTGAAGGTCAATTTTATATTTTTTTTCCCCTAACAATTTTAGGGAAAAAAAAAAGCATTATAATAGTACGGTTTATACGGTAAACTTATAAAATAGTAGGGTTTTTACAGCGTTGCAGAAGACACGTGTTCCGCATATAAATCACCAGTTGGGCTAAGTTAAACATTCTATCAACATACGCTTAAAACACATGTAGCGATGGACATGTTTAAAATAAAACAACCTTATTTTAAAACATTAGTGTTTATATTATAAAACAGCGTTAATTTAACAACACGTTACAAGCGTCTCCGTAAAGCACACACACACAAAAAAACGCATTACAATAAAAAAAACAGATGCTATTTATTTTAACAGTTAATTCCACACGCATTTCAAGTTAACGCTAGTGGTTTATATTATACATATTTCACGTCGTCGATGCTATAAAAATGCTAATGTTGTGTAAGGTGTCTTCTCCGATAATGCTATTGTCAAACATTTTACAGGTTTTTGGACTAAGACTTCGACAAACATTTTCTTTCTGTGTGTAAAATTTATTTAATTAGAAACACTGGTTTTTTTTTCCAGTAGTAGGCTAAATTTGGAAAGGCTCGTGTATAGTTCTGCAGAACCGAACAGTTAGGAAATAAAACGCATGTCTTACTTGCGGGAACGTCAAATTTAGTCGAATACGGATTATCTGTTTTGTGTGGTTTCTTTTAGTCACATAATCTCTCAGGCTAATTTAAATCTATAAAAGCAACGAGCGGAAGAAGTATTTAAGCCGTCGAGGCGCAGCTGAAATATTCAAAGCTGTCAATCATAATCATCGAAGCTTACCTGATTGGTTGTTCCGTCGTTTGTAATCAGCCAATTAAATATTTCTTGCTGAAGACATTCCGACAGTATATAGTAAAAGAGACTCAACTCAACTAAATTATAAAAGTAAAATTTTGCAACTGCAAGAAAAATCAGCAATTCGTTGATCAAAATCCAGTGGAAAGGAAAATACAGTGAAGTTATAAATTTGGTGATTTTATCACCGCAGTTTCTTCGTCAAATTAATTCAAAATGAGTGTAATAGAGCTCCATTCCCTCCCATCCACACACGCACAAGGCTCCAAAAGGAACAAAGTTCTAAAATCAGTAGCACTAAAGAAAAAATGTGAA
Source organism: Lithobius niger (assembly GCA_023313725.1). Lineage (NCBI taxonomy): Eukaryota > Metazoa > Arthropoda > Chilopoda > Lithobiomorpha > Lithobiidae > Lithobius > Lithobius niger. The sequence continues at coordinate 32,798 of JAHWFP010086654.1, forward strand.
AAAGGTGTTATACTAACTGTAATTTTAAGTGACACTTCTGGTTTCTGATGTTAGGCTCCAGCGTTGCTTAAACATTGTTACACCATACTTTGCATACTAGTTTTTCTTGTTTCTCTGATTTTAAGGGTGTAGTTTTTTTTTTTTAATTCAGTAGAGCCTTACATCCCGCAGCTTACAATTTAGGGGTTTGCATTAATATCATTTGTTTTTCTTAATGCCAAAAAATGCTAAGGCATTCCATAAGGCATTATTCGTTATGTATAACCTTAAAATATTATTATATTTATTATTTATCAAAGCAGCGATGCAGGAAAGTCAAGAACTGATAGTTAGGGTGTATACACTGATACGGGATGTATATACTGACAGTAGGGTGTAGAACTGATATAGGCAGGGTGTTGCGTGACTATAGACGAACGTTTGTGGATTCAAAATCTCTGTTGGTTCGTCGAAAATTTGCCCACTTGAATTGTTTGTGATGTTCTTTAAAATTTTCGCGTGTTTCGTCCGAACGTGGATTCTTCATAATAAAATAAATTTAAAAAAAAATAGATTTTCATTTCGTTCGCAGATCCGTTAGGGTTCGACGGCTTTTTCAGTTCCTGCAAATAACTGAAAGGGCTGTAGGACCCTGAATGCCATGGATCTCCCTATCCAGGCTCTATATCGGCAGGGAGTCTTTGTGCATGCGTATTTTAATCAGAACAAGACTGGCACTGATGGCGAAATCATTAACCTTTTCAAAACAAAGATGGCGGCCAGTCAGGTCCAATTTTCGAACACTCGAGCCAAAAGGTTTGCATTAAAACTTTCCAAGCAACTAAAATTAGCGAACACTTCCGTTTATCGAAGGATAAAGCCTACTACATCAGCTATTTCAACACGAAAATCTGCCAAATAAAGATGAGCAAGCAAGGGATCTGCGGAAGTCTTGTTTGCTCCTTTAGTCCTCAGAAGCTAACGCAGTTTTTCCCATTTTAATGCCATTTTTCGCCTGTTTTTTAAACATTTCCTTTTTCTTTTATTCTTTTCACTTCTTTTCCCGTGATACCAAAGCATACCTACTATCGCTCTACCAATTTCTACACGTATAAAATATCAATACAATACGTATGCAGAATTGCCATTCACGTTTTCCCTTTAAAATGAAATCTGAGAAATTCGGGTAGCCCGACTCCCTCACCCTTCCGTTACCTTACTTGGATTTACCTTCTGAAAAATGAAGGTTCTACCTTCTTTTTTGTTCGAAATGTGGCTGTCTTGTAAACATGCGAAAATTAAAGGTGTATAATGTTTACTCCGGCCAACAATTAAACATTGGGGAAGACCTAGGGGTGGTGGAATCTCCGAGGAAGGCAGCCCCACTGCCCTTCCCTATAAATTTGCCACTACACAATGACGTCACCAAAACGTGTGCATACGTACTTCAAAAAATAGCATGAAAAATAACGCACGGCTGGGAAACCCGGAAACCAGACCCCGTAGGCAAGGACCCAAACCTCTAGGTCCTTCTCGGGGATGGTTGCTGGTGTCGCACGACTCCTCCAAAATTTCCGACCGAAGTTCCAGAATTTGAGGACGAATATGTGACAAAGTTCTCTGACGGAGAAATTAAGTTGGAGCAAGTTGTTTTGAAATGTTTAGTCGTTTTGGACAAAGTCATTTTTAAATTTTAGGCTACCTTTTTTAGATCCGCTGACCCTCTCCCCCACTACCGCTCTGGCGTTAACGTCGTAAACGCCATGTCTAGAGAGTTGACTAACGAATCCTCGGTCTTAAATATATAGCTGTGGGTCTGCAAACATGGACTGATACACGAGACTAAACTACCTTTTATAGCGCATGTGATCCTTTGCTTTCCGCATTCCTGTAAAAATAGGCCTATATACAATATGATGTTCTGTCCACTCGACGCATACACGAACACAATTAAGTGTTGTTATACCGATAAGAGATCGGATAGGCGCAGTTGTGACATGCATGTCCGATTTTAAGTGCTGTTTTATAGTCTCTTTAGTTGCCCCGATCCTAACTCGATGTTTACACATTTGGCGCCACTTGTTGATGATTTATTGGCCGGATGATTTATGAAAGGAATAAAAAAGAATTTCCGTTTTATCACCATTTGGTTAGGAAGGAAAGATTACAAGCCTAATCGACATATAATACCAGAAAGCGTGTCAAACAGCTACTGGGCAAAAATGAATGACATCACAACATCATGATAACATGCCTGCATGTAAGGTGAGATAGTTTATTGTTAAAAGTGTTAAAGAGAAAAACAAGGATGATGCTCAGCTCCATCACGTAATCCAACGGCGTAAATAAATATATTTCTGGGGAAGAGGGGAATTTACGTCCCTTATACGCCTCTGCTAGAAAAAATACGACCACTTCATTTTCCTTGCAAAGTTTTCTTTGTTGCTCTTCGAAATGTATGATTCGATCAAAAATAAATGTGGAAGAAAATGGTGAATAACTAGATTTTTCAAGGATATTTGTGGGCACGTCTCTCCCCCCCCCCCACCCCGCTGTTTTATTACGCCATCGGTACATAATGGCTGAAGATGTTATTGAGGCCCAGTTCTTATGGATGTCATGGATTTTGCGAGTAGATTAATTCTGATTCGAGTCTAGCAATCATTCAAGTTTTTTTCAACAGCTCGGTTTCGGTTTCGGTATTGAGTCCAAGTACACGACGAATAGCGGTAGGATAGTAACACTCAGACTGTTGCTTGATTGCCTGTGAGTCCCATGTGTAGCCGACTGATAGTTTTCTGGTTTTATGGATAAAATTTTTTTAAAGTAAGAGTTAAGATAGGCTTTTAATCTGCACCACCAAAAACTCTCGTCGAGACGATGAATTTACCTTAATCGGAATGTGAAATTTGTCACATTTTCAAAAGTTATCACATGTTAACTGGAATCGAGTTTTTCGAGTATGTAATCCGACCTTCCGTCTGGGCTCCACCCAGACCGCAAAAGTGCCACCAATTTCCAGCCAACAAACATTTTGCAATTTGGTGTCCATTATTCGCTATGCTAGTAACCGCATGTTAGGTCACATAAAAAGGGAAGATGTTTCTCTAGCCTTTTTCTAAAAAAAAAAAAAAAAAAAAAACAATGCGGTGGGAGGTTTTTTAAAAAAAATAATTATTTATGCAGTGGGGGAGGATTTGGAGGCGGGAGTTGACTTAAAGACGGATGTTCACCCCCTACATTGTGAGGTTGGGATTTGATGGATAACTCTGAATGGGATGACGGGATTCGAACACAAGGCATTAAGATCTAGAAATGAATCGTAACTAGTCTTGGTGGTTGAGTTGTTGAAGATGTTAAATGCTTCACAAGACTCATACAAACTAGGCGGCCACGACTCTGCCAAATGGCGGTCTAAAGTGGTGAACAATATAAAGGCGGACTAAATTAGGGAATTCCAACGATCATGAGTGAGAAAATTGGTCGAATAAAATATGAGCCTGGAATATCCTGAGGCCTAAATAGGCTTAATGGATTGTTAGGGCTAAAGTAGGCCTAGCTGACATTAGGATCAAGAGGAATGGGGCTAAATTGGGCCGAAATGGTAGGATTGGGAGAGAGGAATTAGGAGGATGGTGTTCAGACGGCGGGAGGGGAAACTTGGCTTTAAGTCTGCCTTTATCGTGCGTTATATAACAATGATGTTATTTTTTTTTATGCATGATGTTTATAACGTGACACGAGGTCATTGTTAATTTCTGACTGAATGCTATGTTGACGGTTGTTGTTGTTGTTGTTTGTTTGTTTGTTTTAGGGACCAAGAACCCAAACTACGATGAAGTAGCCTAACATTGTACAATACTTTACAGCTTAGCTTAAAATTTTATTGTTAAAATACGAAAGTCTTTTGAGAACAATGCTGATTACGTTTCGTTCTTGCAGTTATTTGAGGGGCGTCTTGTGACAGTTTGAACAACAACAAATTAATGAGATGGCGCTTATTCAGAATTTGGCCGCTTTTTTGGTCATTTTTAGTCATCATTGAACATTTGGCAAGTTTTGGACATTTTTGGTTGCCATAAACCAATATAAAAGCCGGGGCTGAGAACTGGGGCTGAGAAACAATATTTTTTAAACGGTCATAATTACTTGCAATTCTACAATGTCTCCAACCACTTTCAAGTAGGCTACTATCGCAATCGAACATTTAACGAATACGGTAGGCTACGTCGTTAAATAAGCCGATAAACTACGCCCATGCTTGAATGTGGGTTTATTGTACAATTTGGTTATCCAAACAGCCGTCAGATGGCATTGGTAGTCTACCAAAACGACTTTGGTGGCTGCAACTGCACGAGGGATAGTTCAACATAAATTCGAATCAATTGATTTGCTACATGTTACCGTGTCTAGTGTCGGGCAATAACTCATTATGGAGAAAGGCTCGGTCGTCTTATCAGCCCCCCGGATCTTTGGACGTTATGCAAATAGCAGACGAAGGGTCTGTGCGCTTCTCCTAACTGTGTTAACCCTAACGCATGAATATTCGACATCGTCGTTGCAGGAAAAGGGGAGGGGGGGGTGAGGCAGGATGGAACAGCCGTCCATCACGGTCCTGCGAGTGATGCTCAAACTTGATATCCTTAACTAAATCGCCGCGAGAGCTATAAAGTCCTAACTGCCTTGCTGATCTTGGGGTAGAGAGACGTGCGTCCTGTGACCCAAACATCTTTGAGTGCCACGGGCCAGCAGCGGAAACTGAGTCAGGAATAGGCCCGAAGTAGGCTTAGACATTAAGCCTAATCTCATTCTGATCAACAGATACGATGGCACGATTAGACACACATGCCGTCGCTATTTGAATTTTCGTCCGGGGCTCAATGACTGTCATTCACAAACTGACAGTTGGCCAAATAGCATTTTGCAACTTATGACTAATGATAGAGCTGAGGAGGACGAGGCGATGCCTGAGCCCGGAGCGGTTGGAAGGCGCATCTGTGATTGGGTAATGGCTAGGACCGCCATTGTAATTTAATAAGGTTATCAGGGGCCTGTATCTATTGCGGGTGGGCCGCAGTGCAAGGTGGGATGTCGTGATGATAGGCCTAACATTAACGTTAACAGCTAGAAGCCCGCAATTCAGTAATGACCTCTGTTGTAAGACCTTCTTGGTCTGACGCCCGACTAAGCGATTAGGGTAATCGATGAGACAAATGCAATAATGACAGTTTTGGGGTGATTGTCTAATAGCCCATGGCACCTTCTTTTTTTTTTTTTAAATCCCTACATTCCTCCAGAAGGGGGAAGAGTGAATTACGTAACGGTTTAGCCACGTGACAACATTTCACAGACCAGAATGTGGTTAATGGAGCCTGCAGTGAGCAAATTAAAATGCTAGTGAACGGCTTACTCTTGGCCTTCGAGCTAATAAAGTCGTTCTGCTGTGATGCTAATTTTATAATATCAAAAACCAAAATTGGTAAAAGGGGCCGCCAAGTTCCGAATGGTTCGGCCCTTCAAACGAGTGATATCAACACACCAAAACATTCGCCAACTTAATCGCACCGAATAATACTTTGGACGTTAAATGAAATCTTGAATATTGCTACCGAAAGTAGCAATGTTCTAGTTTACATTTAACCTTCGAACTATTAAGCAGTGCGATTAACTTGGCGAATGTTTTGGTGTGTTGATATCACTCCTTTGAAGGGCCGAACCATTCGGAACTTGGCGGCCCCTTTTACCAGTTTTGGATATTGATATCATATCACTCCTTTTTTTTTTAATTGTGTATTAGACTCAACTCCACTACCGTGCAGATTTGTAATAAAGTGCCACGTCAACAAGAAATTGGTTTTCAACACTTTGCTACTACCTTTTGCCTATAGGCCGAACCATTCTCAACTTAGTCACCTCTTTATAATTGTAATTTGTTGTAGTTTGTTTTATTTAGTTAGTTTTGGTGTGTTGATATCACTCCTTTGAAGGGCCGAAGCACTCTCATGGCCTGTTTACCAGTTTTTGGCTTTTTTTTTATAGTTGGTTTATTTTTCGTGAATTGGACGTGAATACAATTTCTTTGGCAACGTTGTTTAGATTTATCGTGATACACTAGTGTGTGTCGAGGCACGCACGTCAGTATACACGTTGTCATTGTCCGAACTTTGGCCGTCCAATGAGAGACGATGCCGACAATACTAACAATGGTTATAACAATATTTTCGTACTTACGCGCCCTCCTACGCCATCCCCGTTATGCCCCCATAACTGTATTGTACTGCACCCATTCATCCAATTTCATAGCTGGAAGCCTTCCTGTTGTCGCGGTATCGATGAATAATCATCCTATGGGATTTAACATGTGGATGAGCGTCTAGCTAGCTAGCTAGTAACTACAGTAACACATTTTCAACGTTATTGAGGGTCAGATTTTGCATTGAAAGTAGCTTAGCTGGCATTCCTACAAGAGTTAATTTTTGTCAGGTGGGTCATTCCTCTCGATTTCAACACAATTTGAGCGTTTGTACCGCAATATTATTTTTCCCCAAGTATCTGAAATGTGCCCAACTATGCTTCAAGATATAAGACACTGACGCTATGGCGCCGCGCTACAATGGTTTACAACATCGACGATTGAATTGATGTGATGTCTGTTGCTTAACTTGGCGCGACACACTAGCGTGTGTCTAGATAACACCGTAATAAACGAACGGTCATAATGGAGCTAACACTGTAAGCAGCAATAACATGGTTGCCTGATTTTGGTAGCGTCGGGTTAGCATGGTGGTCTAGTGCATTGGGACCAATGCAACAACCTGGTTCAGTTCACAGATTCATGATGACACGTGAATGTTTTCTTCATTATTGCACTTCACATTTCATGCTGAACGATCCACAGTATTGATTTCATTAGGTTTCTTCATTGCTAACATTTGCAGCTTATTTACATTTTTTACTAACATCGTATTGCTAGTTTGCATTTCTGGTCTTTGTTATCTACATTACTAATACTGTAAGCAAGCGAGGACGATTGCATCAGCGACAGCAACATCGCCGTTCCGTCTTTCCCTCCTTCCTGACCGCGTGGGTCAGGCCCACTGAATTACTCGCGTAGCAGCTTCTACGATCTGGGTATAGGGGGGGGGGGGAGGGGCATAACAGCTCTGTTACAAAATTGTGCTGCGGCGACCCACAGGACTGTTAGACGGCAATCTGATATCCTTGGCTAGTGAAATTTATTTTTAAACATTTTAGTAGTATGGCTAGGTTAGGAAGATGTTTAAATTGTTATCTGAAGTACTAATTTCTTTAAAGGTGGGTTTACCGCTGCAAATGAAATAATTTAAGCACTAAGATGTAACGATTAAAAATGGAAAGCAAGTATACAGTGCACGTAAAATAAACAATTAGCGACGACGTTTTGAAGCAATGCCTGCTTCGTTATCAAGCAATAAAAGATACGGCTAAGAAGCCATTGTCAAGTTAAACACTTTAAAATCCATAAAAACGTAAAAACTTAAAGCACAAGAGTAAAAATAATAAATAAAATGGACCTAGGCAGCTTAGAATCCGCCAGTAAGGAATCAGATTTCTCATTTACACAAGCTGGCGAGAGGTCAGATTCCTACTGGCAGTTTCTAAGCTAACTTAGATCCATTTTATTTATTTTCATGCTTGTGCTTTGAATTTTTACGTTTTCATTGATTTTAAAGTGTTTAACTTGATTTTGGTTCCTTAGCCGCATCTTTTATTGCTTGATAACGAAGCAGAGATTTCTTCTATACGTTTCAAATCGTTTATTTTATGTGCAGTTTCTCAATTTCAATTAATTAGTTTCAGATTTTTGCTTTTGTAAACTATTAGCTTTGAGTCAATTGACTCAAACTACTATCTTTTACGTGTACCGTCAAGTAGACTAGCACGGGTAAATCATCAACATTGTATTTTGTACATGCTTTGATCTGAAAAAATAAACACTGGAATCCAGACTATTTTGATTTTGCGGAACAAGAATCCAAACCGGGTTATCTACCCCCAAGACCAAGAGAGGGACAATTTAGCTGGAGAAATGCATGCGGAAAACCCAGGATCTTTGACATACCACAATCGACATGAGCACAAGACATCACAGGGCCCTTCTCGTCCTAAAAATGCCATGGGGTGAACGGTCTTGGTACCCGTCGAGCCCCCTGGGCCCCCCCCCCCCCCCGACAAACTCAAGAGAACAACAATAGCTTTAAATTTCGATTAGTATTAGTTTTCTGATCTTTATCAAAAACTTGGCTCCTACTCTTGGAGCCAACTTATTCAGTCTGGTCCAACTCGTCTCCACCCTACAGGTGTTTTATTTAATTATTTCTTATATATTTTTTTTGTACTTAATAACTCCCGGGTCAGGAGGCCGCTCTTCCCCCTCCAGAAATTATCCCTAATGGCCTTGCCTTAATCTGCCATAGTTTGTCAGTCTTGGTCATTTTACTTGAAATAAATAAATGGATTTTCTGAAAGGCTCAAAAGGGTGCCATTTTCGGCGACTGAAGCTTGTGTTAAGGGAAGCAACAGTTGCTAGTACAATGTTTGTCGCTATTGTGAGTTTCAAAGAGCAGACGTTTTTGTTTGCTCTCTTGTTTTCTAGCCCGTCGGTCACATGAGTTTCCAGTCTGGAAAAGTGACGCGTTTCTCCCGATTTTCTCCAAGGTCTTTCAGTCTAATGGGTCTATTACTGCCACTAGGCCGGGCTTTGGGCTGGAACGGGCGACCAAATGGTGGATTAGCGTCGGTCCTCCCCAAGGGTTCGGGGTTCAAGACCCAAGACGTCAACCAGCTCAAGACAGGAATTAGAGTAAATAACGAGGCATTTAAGGATATGAGCACTCGGACTAGGATTGTTGGTGAGGAGAGCCCTGCACTTAGCCCCACCAGGAGGGCAGACTCCCTGCCCGTAACCCCCACCTTCAGACCAACCCCTCCGATTGGTCCGGACAGACGCCATCAACCGGCGCCAATGACACCCCCCCCCGCCTCACTCCCCACGCCTCTCGCACTCTCAGCCTCTCCCTTTTCAGGTATTTGAATTTGACAGTTGGCCAAAGAGCCTTTTACAAATGTTTCATAGCATAGGGAAAAACGCAGGAAAAATAGCCTACATCACTGGTAATTTTTGTGAGGTTTCATGAAAAATTTTTGCGAAATTAATTTAAAGCTAAAATATTTGTTGGCTATCACAAAGAGAAATTTAAATTTAATTCAGCATAGAATGCACATGATTCGGTATTAGAATACGTGTCATCTGTCATAGAATATTTTACCGATTCCAACAGTCTACTCTTGCTTCCGTTGCATCAGACACGGTATAGTAGGGTAAAACGGCATCATTTTCGATATTGAAATATTTTAATAATATCAGTGTGACTGCACTTAAAACCAAACATGAAGAGGTTTTGTTTTTAAACAAGAGCGTTTATTAAAAATAAAAACATGCTAAACATTGGGATTTTCGCGTTAAACACAGTTTTAAATTTAACAAAGCGCCTTGGTATAACCCTAATTCAACGAATCTGTTTTAAGTATGTGTTTTGCAAAGTGTTGCACAGTAGAGGCTAGGGCTTTTAAAACACATTTACCATTTGCGATACTACACAACGTAATGTTTTAAAAGGTTGTTTTCTTTCTCAGCAGACCTTCGCTTAAAAATTGTTAAGTTTTTTTCAGGTAAAACGTACACAAACACTTTCTGTAAAGTGAAAAGAAGTAACTCTGCAATGAGAAGATATAAGCAAACTCCCATTGTAGCATCCGGCAAGCAACTGAGAGAGCTTCACTGTAGTCCCCGATCACTATGACGGATGCTTGTTTACACTTTTATGTGTGTCTAACATGCGATTACTTACAAACACATTGTTTTTACAGTGTCAATAAATGGCACACACTTTCCGCTCGTGGCTACAAAGTGGGTTTGTGCTCGAATTTCCCCGATTTTCCTACAACGAACGCCAACGTGTTTGGGTCCTACAGTTCTAGTCTCTTATAACTTCACATTACACTATTTACGTACAGCATTCCTATGGTTGTGCGCAAATGCTATGACGTATTGCTTAACGAAAAAGAAAATGTTACTTTTGTTCAGAGGACAAATTTTGGATCAAACATTAGACACCACAGGCACACAAACGTACACGATGTTGATGTTTAATAAAAAGAAAATGGTTACAGATATATAAGTAAGCACACCGTCTGTTATTCTAACATTTCCACGTTTATTAATCAGTTTTCGAAATTATAGTGCTGTCTTTTCTTTTACAAATTGTTCAAGACAAGAAATAAACTGAATTATGACATACAATTCCTACCTTTGAAAACGCGTGTAAGTTTGAGTGAGTAAGGGGAAGGTCAACACGTTAAAACCTTTAATGTTCTTGAGCCTGGATAGTCAAGGCTGTTGTTAATTTCAGGAGTGAATTTTAAGTCTTGCTGCTCTGTATTTATTTATTTATTTATTTATTTATGTATTAAATTAATTTATTGTCCCGTGCAGACGAACCAGCTCTGTTTTGAATTCTAAGGTGTTTAGAAGGAGAAAAATTCTAGAAAGGGGAGGAGAAACCTGATAAAGGAGATTCGAACCTGATATACGTTCGTTCGTGATAAGAATCTAGATATTGTCCAGAATCCGCCAGAATAGATCCTATTCTGGTTAACTCTCACACTGTATTGCGACGAGGCTAACACGCCTGGTAGGGGCTTTGCAAGGCCCCTTTCCAGCAGCCAATCAGAGAAATCTTTGAGTATCTCGGTTGATTTCTACTACATTACTATTTTCTAAAACCATTTATACCACATCCTTTACGCAAGTTGTGCAACTTTTCACCGTTCGTATCTGCTAAGAAAAGCCTTACACATTATTCTTGAATTGGTACTTGACCACCTGTCTAACAATCTGAAATGGGGACGTAACTTCACGCAGTTTAGATACCGGTATTGCTTTAAAGGGACTTCCCGCCTTGACCCTTAGCCGCACCAGGCTGCGCTCATTGCACCAGTAGGCAGTGGGGCGTCGGACGAAAGTCTAACTAGAAAAACGTCTAATGAGATAAATATCTAATATCGAAACTGAAACTCCAAATAAATCCAGCGCCGTAGATTCTGCCTTTGCCGTAGTGGCGCTAGTTACCATTGGCATAGCGACGTATAACGAATTTCAGAAAAGGCTTGAAAAAGTTGTTTAATAACCGACACCGTTCTTTACAGCAAAGAACTTCGACCAATAAACGCACAATAAACAATCAAAAATTAAAAAAGGAAATCTGACAAAGTGTAGCCTATGTAAACAAGGGGTAAAAAGTAAAATAAACTTCAAAGGGATGTGTCTCTTCGCCGAGCAAATTCAGGAATGTGGAAAGCGAGAAGAGCTAAAAACAAAAAACAAAAAAAAGTTTCTAACGGTTGGTTAAAAATAAAAAGACGAAATCTTCTCTTAAGATTTACTCGTCATTTTTTTCCCTTAGTGCTTGTAATGTGCGTGTAACTCGTGCGCCGAGCATTATGGTCAACTTTGTCGTTAAATACAATTTGTACTTTCTCCCCGCGTTCCTCTCATAAAAATGGGGAATGCTAAATATGCATGTCACTTCAAACTAAAATTACAAGGCGGGATGTGTTTTTTTTTTGTGTGTCTATTTTTTTTTGTTCCGTGGTTTTGCGGCGCTCATTTTTTAATAAAGTTGTAACCGGTAGCTTTCGAGCAACTCAAGAAACGCCGGGGGGTCGTGCGGGTTCCAGAGTCACATTTCATATTGCGGCGTCTTTTAAATACAATGGAAGAGGGGGAGGAAGGAGGCGGAAAGTGAAATATCTGCTAGTCTCAGTGACGGATTACAAGCTCACTGGGCAATCGGAAGCCGCCATCTATGACGTCACAGCTACCGGACAGATTGACGACGGACCTAGTGACGTGATATATTGGTCGAACCATTAGTCTCTGTTGTGTGACGGAGACAAAAAGACAACACTATTATTAATGCCGTTTTTGTTGCGGCTTTGTCCTTGAATCTCGCTCGTCGCCCCGGTTCTTGAAGGAACCTCTCAGAATATCAACCGCGATTCGCTACATAATGAACTACTTCCTATACTAAAGAGCAACGATAATGACGCCATATTGACTACGAGATTCGAGTCTGGAGAGCTAGCTATAAGGGGCACTAGATTAAAATGGAAGTAAAAAACAACGGCGCTATAGTCAACCATGGACTTATATAGCACTTATATAACACTACATGGTCAGACCAGTGCGGAGAAAGCGAATTTCTTAGGCCTAAAAACGTTGTCTTTTCCGATCCATTGTGCTGCGAAGTTGTAAAACGGAAAAAAAAAGATGCCACTTGCTGAAAATGTCTGCAACTACCAACAAATCGAAAAAAAAATCGCACGTTTTAGGCCTAAGAAAGCTGCTCTAACGGCACTGGCTTCAGTAAGACGTCATTCTTTTTATCCTTAGTGCCCCTTGCAGCTATCCAATGGCTCCAGCCATAGAGTTCAGTTTTGTATCATAATGACGTTATTGTCGCTCTGGTCTATATAGCATTGACAATAACTCCTTCTTTACTGTCTGTGGATTTAGTATATCCGGAGCCAGTCGTTGAGTTAGCTGCAAGGTGCATTTTGATAACACGCAGATGGTAAAAACATCAGCGTAGTTTGTGAAACCAGCGGATTTCTTGAACCTAAAAATGCTCTTTTTATTTTGATTTGCTGGCAATTGTTGCAATTCTCAGCAAGTGGAATATTTTTTCTTCTGCTTTACAGCCTTAATGTATGTTTCTCAGCACGAGCGATTGGACGAAACACAACTTTAGGCCTAAGAAATCCGCTCTCACATATTGGCTTGACAAACTACGCTAATGTGTTTACCAGTGGCCCTTGCCCTTAGCTCAACGGCTGGCTCCAGATATGAAGTCCGCAGTGAATAAGCGGATTAGTTTGCATTTTATTATTGCCGAAACCAGTTTTGAGTTTAGATTGCTTAGGTATCATGAGTTGAACGAAGGTGCGTGGAGGTCTTCTGAGTTTGTCTGGCCCCCCCCCCCCCCCCCATTAAAAAAATATCTTTTGAAGGAGTGACAACTTTTTTGATGTCAGTGCGTGAGGTTTGCGCGCCGATTGTTCCGTTGTAGTGCGTCTAGTTTTCGACAGCCTTCCTCCATTGTTTTATTTTTTTTTTTTTGTAGAATGTCACTATTTTCATTAGGAGATGTACTACTTTTGTCGACTTTAATTTTCAGAAGGCCTTAAAGTTCAGAGTTAAACGTTAAACCTTGGGAATACACATTAGCGCTAGAAATAGAAAAAGAAAAAAAAACAACTTCCCTGACTAAAAGTCGAGCCCAGAACTTCCTAGCAGGGTTCGAATCCCAGTCAAGGAGCTTTTTTTCTTTGTTTCTCGACCAGTCTCTCACAAGGCCAGTCTGTAATAATGTCTGTTGCTTTGTTACTTCTTTTTTTTTCTTCTTATTTGCGGAAAATATTGTTAAGCAAAAATGTCGCCAACTCCATCTCGAAGGATTTTGTAGCAAGCGTTAACTATCCTGGTCATCTACCTGACGAAGCCTTCTAAGGCCCTATGTCTGCAGCACCCGGATTCCCAGGCGGTCACCCACCCAAGTATCAATCGGGCCCAATGCTGCTTAACTTCGGTGATCTGATGAGAAACGTTTTGAAACAATAAAACAAATAACAATGAACTATTGGCGCATGAGCTGCAATGCTTTATGGCAATGTTTGGCTAGTTCTTGCTATTATTTGTTGTGTGTCTCTTTTAATTTAACAACTTTTTCTTTTATTTCGCTCACTTATTGTTTAACGAGAACATTGACTGGATTTGCTACATGATTATGTTCACCGGATCTGACGTCGATATTACTGATGGTAGTGTGAATGCTTGAACCGCGTTTTGCTTTACAAGAATCAACATTTTTCCAAATAATTTTGTCCAGTTTGTGCTTTTCACAAGGTTTTCACGAATAAGCACATCCACACTTCCATTTTGGCTCTGGCATAAATTGCTGTGCCATTTTCACCTTCCCACCTCACTTAGCTACACTCAATTACGTCACCTCTAATGAATGACGTAGCTATTAAAATTAATACGGGGAAAAAGCTATTTTTACACGCGGCATCGTTACTTCACCGAACTGAAAAATAGTTGGAAATATATTTGGACTTGTGGATTTTTATCGTGATAATTTAGTTTGCGATGTTTTTATCACAAATATTTGCTTGGTGATATTCTGAGGAAGTGATATTTGGTATTGGCGATAGTTTGACGGCTACATATTTTCAACGATATTTCTGCAACGATATTTTGATGTGGACCCGTGAAGATAATGACATAATTCAAAACATAATCAAACTTAATCAGAATTTGATTTAAGTGGTGACTTTTCAGTCTGAGGTCATTAGGTACGTGAAGTGACGTGGTTAATGAACAGATGACGACATCCACTTTTTTTTTTATCGCAAAAAACATGAGTTTTAAAATAAACACATTTTAACACATCTAGACAACGTTTTTAGACGTTTCAGGTAAGACACACGCAAAAAGGGCTTTAAAAATAGCGCGGACCTTACAAATTGTTGCAGACGTGACACGTGTTTAAAATTAAGGACTGGCATTCAATTTGCGGCACTTTATAAACATATGCGTAAAACACGTAGTGGCAGAAGTGTTTAGAATGAAACATATATTTTTGAAAATAGCGTTTAACAAAAACGTCTAACCCATGTTTATCTATCATGTTTTGTAAAACAAACTATAGTACTGTTTTAAGATAAAAACTCTATGGCTTCATTTTAAACACTTTCGTTGTCATGTGTTTTACGCGTGTGTTTACAAAAATGTTGCAAACTGACGTTGTGTTTTATTCTAAACGCATTTCACGTCGGCAAGGCTGTATGAACGCTCATGTTTTGAGAGTTTTCTTTACAGACCATGCTGTTTGTAAAACGCCGCTTTAAACGTGTGTTTAAACGTAAAAACGGTTTCTGGGTGTGTCTAACATGTGCCTATTTTTTTTTATGTAAAGTACCTTGGAAACGGTACATGCATTCTATTTTAACTTGATTTTTAAAAAATTCTTGGTTAAATAAAACTCTCAACAGTAGTTTATGGTTAGACGGTTGCAAGAGGCGGCACTTTGTCATTCATTCACTGTTATTCACAAAAAATAAGTAAATAAAAAAAAAACTTGTTGCATTTAATTTTATAGCATCTGTTATCAGAGTTACGCAATGGTAATGTTGACGTAGAATCTGGATGCTTATCGCAAAAATGGTGATTCCACAAAAACCGACGAAACCGAAAGTTAATTTGTAAATTTATCCGCCTGTTTTCTCAACTTGACGCACAGGTATGTCAAACATCAATCACGCGCAACGGAAGAATTATTGTTCAGAAATTGGAGATAAAAAATTATTCGCATCTTAAAAAGCTGTTAGCATCATAAATGTCAAAAAAACACACACTTATAAACAAAAAAACGTAATATTTTTGTGTGGATGGAAAATGAACCGAAAAGGAAATCTGCCCTTCATGATACAGTGAGCCCCAGTAGGCCTAATATTAATGTCAACGTATGTCAGGGCATTGGTGGCTTACACGTTCCTTCTCTTTTGGTTCACCTGTATATAGGTATGGTTAATATTATCCTTTTCTTTGTTTACGTAAATTTTTCTTTTAAAGTGAAATTTTAGGCTAAGAAAAAATAATTTTACTATTTTCCTTGAAAATGGGACGAAACGTCCCAAATTTGCACGGCATTTTCGTTCTGCTGTTGGCTTTTTTTACTTATAGGCATAACGTAGGCTACTGCAAACATTAAAACTGTTAAAAATTATATCCAGAGCTTAAACAAGTCAGTGTTGGAGTTGTACACTCAAATAATATTTTTTCAGTGACGGACGTTCCAAGTCAAACAGACGGACGATAACAAATAAATGATGGTCTTTACAGTCAGATAACTGTTTATAAATGATTACGAACAATTAAATTCAACCGATTGACGGACGTTTACAGTCAGATGTTCACAAGTCAATGACAGACGTCAAAAGTCAAACGAACATTAACATTTAAAATACGTAAACATTGATTGGAGGTTAGTCTTAAATTCTTAGTTCCTGCTTAACACACAAGAAGACGGAAGTTGTAAGGTGAATTTTATTTGTAAATACAAGCAATTACCGAATTGTGGTTCTACAGTTGAGTAACAGTCAAATAACAGTTTACACTCTAAATGAAGGATGTTCACAGACAAACGGACCTTATCCAGTGAATGAGTCATTTCCAGGAGTGAACTTAAAGCTAAAATAAAAATGATTTTAATCAAAAAATAATTTTTAATAAAATATGTGCCTCGTGGCAGAGAAAACTGTCATCTTTAACAATCGAAAACACAATACCACAGGAGAACACAGCTGAGTTCTTCTTTAAATTTTCGGTGAAAATTTATCATTCGTCTTCTTCGGAAAGTTTCGTGCACTAGGGAATTGAAATTAAAACTAGGAAATTAAAAGTAACATAAGTTAGTTTTAAACATCTCCTGAAGATGAGTTAGGGTTTAACGTGAAACTCCGAGAATCCAATGCACGCATGTACAATTTTTGGCTTTTTATTATACTGTTATTTTAAAATCAACACATTTTAAAATCAACACATTCTAGACAAACCTAGAAAGTTTTCTTGAAGTTTTCAGCTGAAAAACACAAAAGCGTTGCAAACAGCATTGCCTGTGAAGAAACGTTTCAATATGTTAGCATTTATGTGGTGTTGGGAACGTGAAATGCGTTTAAAATGCAACACTAGCGTACAGTCTGATACTCATTAATCTACGTTTTAATATACATTAAAACACATGTAACGACGAAATTGTTTAAAAAGAACTGTAGTGTTTTTTTATTACAGTGCATATGGTTTTGATAATGTTGTTTACGAAAACGTTGTTTATCAAGTGTTGTAAAATAAGCACCACGACGCTGTATACGAATGCCAACAAGATGCCTCCTCGTACGAAGCGAGACGACGCCGAATGATCGAGCGTGAACGTACGACTCGGCTATGTTTATAAAGCGCTGCAAATTGACACTAGTGTTTTATTTTAAATGCATTTCACGTCTGCAACATTACATAAACGCTAAAGTTTTAGGTTTCTTGCCAACCCATTCTATTTGTAAAATGTTTTTTTATGCGTTTTTCAGCTAAAAATGTCTAAAATGCGTTTGACCATTGCAAATTAACGGAAATGAAGCAAGGCCTAAAAACAAGCTTTAATATAATGGCTGACAGGAGGGGTACCACGACAGTTCGGGTACAAACTTGCCTCACCACACGTCACCGCAATCCGAAGGAAAAGAGCCTGATTGCGCTCGTGCTCATGTCACTTGCAGGATGTAAAAGACTCCTAGCAAAATTGTTCCTCTCCATGCTGATACAACCTAGTCACATGAAAAGGTCTTTAATCTGTTTTCTCACCTTTTCCGAACCAATTTCAGTTTTAGCAAGAAGTTTGCCAGATTCAACTTTGTCCCGGTTAATGGCGCAATAACGGAATGGCTATTAATTATCTGATCCGTTTTAATTATTTACCCATTCTCATTTTCAACCAGCAGACATTTTATAAGTTATTAATATTTAGAGAGCGGATCCGCTTTAAATTTGTGCAGTGGTTTTGAAGAGCTATGACGTCATGGCGTCAATCGATGTCAATTGTGCTGCCGGCTTACGCGTTCATTGGAGGGGGCTTGACTCTTCTCCCATAATGAGCCATTTCAGCAATTTAATGGTCACAATTATATATTCATGCCCTGTACGTGCCTGGACCAACTAATGAATATTCCGATTTTTGTAAACAATAATTGTTTTTTAGTTTTTTTTTTTTTTTGTGTAATTAATTATGGCAAGCAGTTATTGACGGTATAATCGACCGCTAACTTTCTCCAGAATAAATTATAATTTTCATAGGCAAAATGAACTGAAAAATAAACAAACACCCGTCGTAGCATTCGGGTGAATGCAGCTTCGTTTTTCCTTGAATTAATGCTAAAAGTTCCTTGAATTCGTTGAATTAAAATTCCTTGAATTCCTTGAATTAATATTCCTTGAATTCCTTGAATTTAAATTCCTTGAATTCCTTGAATTTAAATTCCTTGAATTAAAGGTTCTAGCATTTTAGTGCAGAATGCTAGAGCCTACGCATCACGTGCAATCAACTAACGAACAGATAGTAAATAAATAACATGCGTTAGGGGGCGTTTACGCAGCGAGTCGCCTTTGAATTCTCGCTGATAGAAGCTAGAAACCATCTGAAATTCTAACATGGCGACGGTTTGAGCTCTGCCGGCACGCAAGGAAAACAGTCAATAATGTGAGTTCAAAAGCTTCTTGGAAAACTGTTTCGTCAGGAGGAAATCTTTATCTTATTGTCACGGATTAAAACACTTCAAGCATTTGCTCAAACGATGTCGCATTTAGCTAATCCAGATAGGCGCGTTGTCACCATGGCAATGGGACCTTTGCCGTCGCAGTTAAATTCTAGCTGCTAGAATGCAAATGCGAGTCGTTGTGTAAACGGCCCCTTAGTGTTACGGTCATATTTAAACTGAACATTGAACAGGGTATGTATCCCCGTGGAGTGACAACTTTTACAGAAGTTGTTACGTAAACACGGCTAATCTGCATTGTTCTTTTACCTAATTTCTCTGACTTATCGCAAAATCTCGAGTCTTGTAAAAGATAGCAGGGATGGCGCTCAATGATTTAGTATATTTGCTGCTGTAAATTAAAAATATCGGCTGTTTTTTGACCTCGATCAAAGCGTTCACAGCGTTTCACCTCCCCACCCCCACTTCCCCCGGGTGTCACACTATAAAGCGCTTCGATTGTGGTAAAAAAACAGCCGATATTTTTAATTTCTACCAGAGAAAATCAAACATTTAGCACCATCTGTTGTTATAATCTGAACCGTAGTCCCCATCTTTTACAAGACTGTAGACTTTAAAAGATGCAAAAGAAATGATAGGTAAAAATGACAGTTTATGTAACACGACTCGCCTTCGTATTCTCGCAGCCAGAGTTTAACCGCGGTGGCAAAAGTGTGGTTACCATGGTAAAGAATGTTACCTGGATTAGCTAAGTCCGACATCATTTGAGTAAATGATTGCAGTCTTATAATCCATGACAATAAGATGAAAAAGTCGCTTCTGAATGCAGTCGCGTCTGATAATCCGTGATAATAAGATAACAAATTCTTGCTGCCGAAAAAAACGTTCCAGTCGCTTCCAAACTCACATTACTGACTGTTTTCGTTCCGAGCAGGCAGATTTTAATCGCCACCATGTTGGAATTATAGATGATTTCTAGCTTCTATCTGCGATAATGCAAAGGCAAGTCAGTGCGTAAACGCGGCTGTACAAACCGAAGTTAAGACTGTAACAACCGAAGTTAAAGGGCAATTACATCCATTTTGACATGCATGCTTTACTTTTGGATCACTTACACAATAACTAAACACAAGAATTGCGGTAAGAATACGTTACGTGCGTCCGATATAACAATTTAATTACTGCATCACCAAAACACTACACGGAGACCGTCATTGTTTTTCTGGAACTCGCAGAAATTAATGCCGACAGATATCGCTCTTCGATTTCGACTCGCAGCCGATTGAGATAGCTCTATTTGCTGTGAGAGTTCGAGCGTCTGACGGCCTTAGCTGGCCGACTGTTGTAGTGGCCAGCTAAACCGTCGGACGCTTGAGCTCTCACAGTCAATACAGCTATCGAGTCGAAATCGAGTCGCAATCGATGAGTACCATCTGTCGGCATTAATTTCTGCACGTTCCAGCAAAACAGTGTCTCCGTGTCGTGTTTTGGTGATGCAGTATTTAAATTGTTGTATCGGACGTACGTAACGTATTCTTACCGCAATTCTTGTGTTTAGTTATTGTGTAAGTGATCCAAAAGTAAGGCATGCATGTCAAAATGGATGTAATTGCCCTTTAAGAACCGAAGTTCAATTAAAATTTGATATAAAGTAACAAATATTTTGCGGCATTTATTCAGTTACAAAAATACTGAAAAAGTTTTACAAGCGTTGTCCTTTTCCTCCTTATAACCTTTAGCTGAATTCTGCGACCCCATCTTTATTTCCAGTATGTTTATCCCCCCCCCCCCAACTCTCCATTTCGACAACAAAATTCTGGTCCCCGCCACTGGTTCATAGTAACAAGCGTGATTAAGATTCATAATAATTTTCAAGGTGCATTTATTTCCCTTCTTTGACAACTTCTATGCTAAAACCAATGTTTACTTGGTTTGTTTTGCAGCGCGTAACAAAACACATTTTCTATGCTAAATGATTTTAACTTAATCAAATTGGAAGGCATGAATCCGTGAAAAGGCCGCAGAGAGTGCAAACTGAGGTCAACCTAGACACACAGATTATAAACGGATTAAGACGGATTAGCACCTGTTAAGGTAGGATTGACACTGTGTTGTCACACTTGGACAAGTAGGCTGTATCTGCAATCCAAGTTGCCTTTTAAGGTGGAAGAAATAATAGAAAAATAAAATCATATGAGAAATAAAAAGTGTGAATCGAAGATGGCACGATATGAGTAAGACTCAGTCTACTTGGCTTCCCACCCAGGTGGCCAAGCGTTCGTCAGTTGTGAAAAGTCAATTTAAAGCGATTTTATACTGATCTCAAACGCAATAATTCAACACGTTTTGTGGCCGAGCCGAGCCACCCGTACCGTGCCATGACAACCTCGACCAAGGCTACGTATCGCGCGTGGTTTCATTTCACACTTAATAAATATCTGAATATGGTTTTTCGTGTGCCATCTTTCTGCACGCTAATCTCTAACTGTCTTGACCATTATCACTTCCTCCTTCTTTCCCCCATACCGCCCAGGCTTATCATCGTTGTTGTTTTTGTTTTGGGAGCCTGAAGCGCGTTTCGTGGCGCGGCTCGGCACCTATTGGATTTCGTACGTAACCCAATGAATAAAGCGTGCGATACCGTGCCGTGCTCACAAAAGGTGGCACGGAAAATTACGGCCCAGTTCGATACGGCACGCTTTGCTTATTGCATGCGATAACAGTTGTTGTGAGATTTGTTGCGGACTACAAATGTTGAAGCCGTGCCACTCCAACGAAGTCCTACTGATGACGTCACTTATGAATTCAAGTCCAAGATTAGTATGACGTTATATTTTAACTACCCATTGTAACATCAAAATTAAAATTAATTTCCAAATTAATTCCCTCACTGCCTTGTATTCAGTAATAAAAGGAAGGCCAAATGGGGTCGATTAGAAGAAGAATAATAAAAAAAGAATGGTTTCTCGAATCAGGGAAACAGTACAAATGCCGTATGTGCCCTCCTCTCACGAAAGCTAATGCTCGCGTGTGGCGTGTTGGCTGCCAGACAGAAAAAGTAATTAAAAAACAACAAAGAATTTCAACTTAAGCAACAAATGCAAAGTTTGGGTGCATCATAGAAAAAAATAATAATAGTAGTAATAATAAAATTATTACCACCATTATTAGCAATTGCAAAGTTACTGTATTATTAGCCATTTTTATTACCATTTTTATTACTATTTTAAGTTACTGCTTTTATTACTATATTTAATAGCGAATGCAAAGTTATTATTATTAGTTCAGACAATTATTATTACCATTATTATAACAAATGTAAATTGGATCGTAGAAAAAATATAGTAACAGTAAAAAGAAAATAAACATGCTACAATAACCAAAGAAAAATCTGAATAACTGAAAGTGCTGAAAGTATTTTTCAACTTATAACTTTAAATAAATTTTAACCGATTTCACCCAAAAAGATATTTGTGGAAATGATAAATTTCAGTAATATCTGATCGGATCGTAGTGATCGTAATTTCGTGTACTGTTGTCAATCGGCGCAGTAAAAAATGATTACCGTGTTAAAACCACTGATAACTGACACGTATGGTATTATCAGATAATATTTTCGTCTTGGTCCCTCCACATTGTTTTAAATGCGACATGGTATTCCCATTCAGAATACCACCACATCCCAGTTTAAGTATAGATCATTTTTCACAGTCACTCGTTGTTTTCTTACCCTGATAAGATGATAAGAACACCCTCTGTGTTTTTTCAGGGTTCAGAATGCAACTTACGGTTATCGATATAATCGATATTACACGACTCTTATGGTAGGCCACAGTGGCGCACCCAGAGGGGAAAAAAAGGGGGGGGGGGGCACTTGCTCCTCCCAAGACCCAGATAAACTGTAAAACTGAGCAATTGCAAAACCTTGATTTTTTTTTTCTACTGACAGCAAAAGGCTCAAGTAGGGTAACGTTGGTTTAAATTACAATACTCTCAACTTTTTTCTCGAGTCCGGTGTGTTCCCCCCCCCTTCCCCCTCCTCCTCAATGCGAAAAAATAATAACATTGAAAGTGAACAAATAAGTAAGGAATTTGCTGCCGTAAAAACATTTCTCAAATTAATCTTCTTAAAAGTATGAAAAATCACTGTTAAAAAATGCATTAGCTTTCGGGACCCATTTTCAAATTTTTTTGTCCCCTCCAAAAACTGGTAGGCTATTACACTACTGGCAATCACGTGCCCGAAAGTGTTACAAGCGGAGATGGGATATAATTATCGAAATCTGATGGAAATCGAGATAATAATAATAAACGAATTCTGCCCACCAAAGGGGCACGGACAACGGAAGGATAGCGAGGGCAACCACTTAGATCGTGCCGGAAGTGAAAAGGTATACTAGAAACCACGGCATCACTGATACACTCTTTTCAAAAAAAAAAAACGCAGACAAGTCCACAACGTTCAACCTCTTCCGGAAGACATCGACCGAAGGTGCGGACACGACCTCTTCAGGCAGGGAGTTCCACGGTGCTACGACCCTGTTGGTGAAGAAATATTTGCGGCAGTCGGAATTACACCGCTATCCCTTCAGCCTCACGGAGTGTCCGCGAGTAAAATTCACTTCGTTCAGGTCGAAAAACGGTAGATCAATTGGGAATCAAACCATGAATGATCTTGCAGGTGAGGATCAAATCCGCTTTTAGGCGTCTCAGCTCCAAAGGCTCCAATCCGAGCACCCTCAACCGGGTTTCGGGTGAAAGTTTGGTCAGCCCGCTTATCGAACGCGTAAACGACCTCTGAACCGACTCCACTCTTGTTAACCAAGATAACCGAGACTCCTGCTACGGTGTGTTCCACATTATGTTTCCAGGAAACTGACTGTTTGACGCCACGTTTCTTTGTTTTAAGAGTGCGAAAACATGTGGATATCACTTGCAGACTCTACCCAGTTAGGGCACGTTTACGCAACCACTCGCTTTTGCATTCTCACAGATAGAAGCTAGAAATCACCTCAATTTCCAACATGGCGGTGGTTTTATGTCTGCCGCCTCGCAAAGAAAACAGCAAATAACGGGAGTTCAGAAGTGTTTGGGAAAATTGTTTCGTCATGAGGCATTCTTTATATTTTTCGCACGGATTATAAGACTGCAAGTATTTACTCAAACGATGTCGGATTTAGCTAATCCATTTAGCGTTGTTACCATGGCAATGTCACCTTTGCCATCGCGATTGAGTTCTAGCTGCGAGAATGCAAAGGCGAGTCGCGGCGTAAACGCGCCCTTACTGTTAGAGTCTACGATTGGGATATTTACATGTTTTTTTGCACTCGTAGTGTTAAGAAACGTGGCGTCATACAGTCATTTTCCTGCAAACGTAATGTGGAACAAACTATACAAACGCCAGTCAGCCCGAAATTCGAAACGTGATTATTGTTCACTTTTGTTATTACTTCCGAGATCTTGTTTCTAAAGATGACTTTTTTTAACCGAAGTAAGGCTAAATATAGCAACGTCTTTTTTTGTTACTCTTCGTGATGACATGTTTATGTAAATGTAAACTCTGTGAAAGGGCATCCATTTTAAACCTCCCTTCCGCCAGCATTTCCCCTCTTATGCCAGTGTTTGTCGTGTAGCAAAAACGTAGTGGTGGGCGCGTGTCGCTACACATTTTGACGCCATTTTTGTTCCAAGGGTGGGGCCTGGGAAACTGGAACCCAAATGGCTGTCACCCTAAAAAAAATAGGAAGTTTTTTTTTTTTTGGCCGGGGTGGAGTTATGATGTGAGGGGCGGAAACCAACGAAAACCAAACAAGCATTAGAGTTGTGATCAGCCTGCAAAATAACGCCCAACGAAACGGATACATAGGCACATTCGTTATTGAAGAGGGAGCCTGCTGAAATTTTATGCTTTGCGTTGTATTCAAATCCGGCAGTGGGTTATTAGATCGGCGTTGATACTGCTCGTGGTCAGATCTTCCTTCCTTGCTTATTATCAGTGGGCTTTTGTATATTAATTTCCAATTTGCAGACTTAATAGTTTATTAGGAGATACTTACTGGCTGAAATTAATTTTAAAGTTTTTAACTGGGCTCCCTTTGAATATGAAAAACTGTTTTTCATGATGTACGTTTCAAAACCCTTGAACGAAAAAAAATATGCTGCAACTACCAGTTTGCGTAAAAGAAGGAAATGTACAAAGAATCAGACCAAAAGCCCATACTGTTAAAATGGCCGCCATGTTGAGAATGGTTCGGCCTTTCAAAGGGTTGATATCAACAGACCAAAACATTCTTCACCAACTGACTGAAACGGAATGATTCAGAATTAGGCAACTCAAAATGTAGGCCTACTTCAGATATTATAGAAGAAAACTGGAACATTGGTGCCGAAGGAGCAGTGGTCAAGTTATTCATTCAACCTTTGAACTTTTATTCAATGCGGTCTGTTGACGTCACTCCTATAAAGTGCCACACCATTTTAACTTGGTGGCCCTTTTGTTTTTGTCATGATAAGAAAAAAGTTATTATCATTTAGAATACGAAAAATTAACGCTGTTGCCACTTGCTTCTGGGTAAGTAGGTCTACTGGGGGAATTCGAAAGGTTGGTAACCGAAAGCTATTGCTTTCACATTTACATGGCCACTAGAAAACGGATTTACATGGCCACTTTGAAAAACGCCTCAAATCTCGTGCGTGTTTACAGAGGGAGAACGTCCCTCCGCTTAAAGCCCTAAACAGACTGGCTGCTCGCGGCAGCACGGCGACGCAGTATGGTGTAAAAAAGACTTCAATATTGCTTCTTAAACGCAATACCCACGCAACACCAACCGCAGCAATGTTGACCTTGTTGGCACGTAGTGACGCATCGTTTCGCACGAAATTGTCTTCTGTCTGGAGAGGGCTTAAGAATGCGATTCACGCAGAACCCCTTCTTCCTGTACTCCCTTTGGGGCGCAGTACACATGCCCCACTGTTTAAACATGCATGTAGAAAATTAGGTCATTTAGAAACGTCTGTAACAGCAAGAATTTTTCCTCCAGACACGACTGTCCTTACGGCAGAAGCGTTTGGATTCCCCCTACATTTTGTCGCGTCTTTAGTTCGTTATCACACGAGCAGATTTTTCCTCAACTCCCGACTGCCCTCAAGGTCAACAAACACTCGATCATATAGGTTGCATTCTTTGCGTCCAGCTTCAGCCCTTTTTCTGGTATGCGTCGTACGTGTTCACCATTGGTCTTTATCAGTGACGTAAGCAAAAGTCGCTACCCCAAGGGTGGCAACGTCACCTAGCTATCGATTCGGGACGACTGTTTAATTACTCCCAACTCATATCGTCTGCCCCCTGTTTTATGCAAGCCAATTTACCTTCCCGCCCCGATTTTTAGTCGCTTCGGGAGTAAAAATCTTCCCGTTTGACATGGGCTTAACCAAACGTAAGCATGTATTTGTGGTTTTTCTACGTGAAATTCGCTTAGTCAGGAGTAAACTGAGTGGCTGGAAGGGTAAAGGATCATTGTGAAAGCTATAGTCCAAACACAGCAGAATAATGTGATAGGGTGAGCACGTAATAATTCATACGGTATAAATTGTTGGACGTTTGGCCTAATACTAATTCTGTTGTCCGTCAGACTAGATTTAAGGTCTTAGGTGTAATAATGCTAGACATTCCAGAAATGACATGCTCTTTCGACATTTTAGGGACTTCCAAGACGAAAAACGTTTTAGCCAATGTGAAGCTTTAGTAAACAAATGCACTTTTGGGTAATTTCAAAACGAAAATAAATAATGCCGGCGTTGCACATTAAAAAAGGAAAGAACGTGTCGACATTTTCAGGCCCTTAACAAGCGCGAAATTGGGTTTCTAATTGAGGTTTCAGCAGAGAGCGTCGATGAGTTAGCTGTTTCTAAATGTCGTGTGACAGTTGGTCTTCGCTGCGCGCTCTTCGTAGCCTACAATTTTTCTTGTCGAACCTTTATCAGGCCAAGTATGTAGTTACCATTTAGACCTACACGAGTTAGGCCTAGAGAACAGTCACGAATACTAAACAGAATCATTACTCCAACAACAAAAGAGGAGAGAGGGAAGCTGCTTACTTTTCTCAATGGCCGGGACTTGGACTATTCGAGGGGAGAGGGAGGATATAAAAAGCGTTGAGTCTCCGCTCTTCCCTTCTCCCCCTCCTCCCCCCAACTGAATTTTATCTTGGCTCGCCCTGTTTTTCATCGCCCTGTCCTCCTCCATCAGGCGAGGCGCTTATCTCCCGTTGCCATAGCGATGGCGCGAGCCGACTCCCGCCATTAGCGCACGCCTGCGGTGACAGCGCGGGAAAACGCGGTTGGTTGCCGGGCAACGGACGTGGGAGCAACGACGCTTGGGTCCAGGACGTTTTGATTTGTCCTTTTTATGGGCGGAGACGCTGAGCGGGAAATTTCCTTGGATTACCAACAAATCGAGAGGAAAAGAAAGGGCAAAATGACGGACTTAGTTTTTCCGCGCACGCCGCCGCCATTGGCCCATTAAACGGGGAGAACGGTACGACATCTGACGGCAGTTAGGCTAAGTAGGGACAACCATCCGTTGGCTCAGAAAATCTAGGTTTTGTTGTTCTTTTCTTAGACCCTTTTTAAAGCCTATTTTTGTGCCTAATGTTGTGTGAGAATCGTAAATAAAAATAATAAAAAAATATACGAGACATCTATATGTTCGGGGGAAATTTACCGAACTTCTCGAAGCAGGATGAACGTGAAACTGCAGTGAAAACAGATACAAAAACAGCCGTCGTAGCATCCAGGGGTTTGCAGTGAAACCTGGAAACGCGTGACAATTTTTCGTGTAGATGGCCGCACACTAGTCTTCACTGCCCTGCTGTTTCCGGATGCTACGACGGGTGTTTGTTTATATCTTGAAACCAAAAGATACATAGGGTTACAGAACTTTTGGAAATAACCTGACGTCCCATTTCATAAACGCAGTTGGACCTCCACCAAGGCAGGAAAAGTATGAATGGTCATAATTTTTAATTTTCGGCGTTATATTGCACCTCTTGGTCACAAATAAAACTATAAAACCATAAAAAACAGGTGACAAACCCACACAGAGATACTCAAGAGGTCCGCCATGTTGGAAACTACGTCGTATGGCTGGATGACGTATCATACTAAATGGCGCACCTCTGAGCACCTCTGTGTGGGTTTTTATCATTTTAAAGTTTTATTTGTAACCAGGCCGTGAAATATAACGCTGAAACTTAAAATTGTGTGATCATTTATGTGTTGTTGTGAGTACTCTCTGCCTGGCCAGGACGTATCTATCAGTTTTTAGAACCTACTTCTGTTGTGTTAACCCAAATTTGTTGTTGTTGTTGTTGTTGTTGTTATATTCAGGAATAAAGATTTTTTCGGGGCCGCTAGCCCTAAAAAAAACCATGCCTCTAAACTGCTTCTGATATCTTAGTCAAAATACCGAGAAACAAATCAGTTGTATTACTAAACCTTTTCGCGAACTAGCAAATCGAAAATTCTGTTTTCCTGTGTTCAAAATTCTTGTGTTACCAGCACCCATGCAGGCGTAAGTCCTTTCCAAGTTTGTTCTCAACCAGAAACGAGAACAATTTTGGTTTACGAGATCGACCCCAAACAAACAAACAAACAGGCCACATGAAAGTCGAACAATCGTCCTACACGACAGCCAACATGCGTCGTCAGTAACTAAAATTGTAGCCATTAATGCAAACTTCAATTCAATTTCTTTGGTTGTATTCTATATAAATCATTCAATTAATTCCTACACTCACCCTCACCCCCACGGACGGAATTATTCTTTGAGTAACTTCAAACACTGGCCGTGCTAAATGTCTTCGTGTTTGGTGCGTGCCATTGAAAAAGCAATTTATTTATGGTTTGGTTTACGAATGTCGGAGAAAGGTCACTTTTACGGCGTCGTGGGGGGGGGGGGGAAGATTTGTTGGAAAGAGTTACAATTCATACATAATTTACTTATTTAATAGAGCTTAACATTAACAAACATCAAATACATATCATGGTTACGACGTACACCATACAGCGTACGTGTATTTCACCCTATAACAGAAAGCCAGACTTCAGAAATCAATTACGCGTGTATGTTATCATAGGAATATCCGGAGTGCAAGGGTAGTTATCGATAATTTTTTGGAGCACGGCAGTTTTTGCTTCCATTAAACTCGTGAGTGCTTGTGTTGGCTAATTATTAAGATCCCGAGCTTATAGCCAACTCAAGCACCAAGTGCTCCAAAGACTGCTCCAAAAAGATCGTTAACTACCCGCTGCAGTACCTAATCAGAGTATCTAGCGAGAATTATTTTATCGGCAGTTTATTAATAAATCAATTACAACATTTAAGGACGTACCTTAAGAATTTCTGCATTTTGTATTAAAGTTGTTGAACTTTAATTAATTTTTTAGCGGAGTCTTTTAGTAGAGGCTTATGTAAAGTAGCCTTCACTTTCGGAGTTTCAGTTTCGTTTTTCTTAATACGCTTCAGTATGCAGACGTTCGCAGGGTGTACCTCCGCAGAAACGATCACAGAATGTCACTGAAAACTTTAATTTTTGTATTAGAAAAATTATACTTAATGTTTATGTAGTAGTTAAATTAGCTATACGTGTTTACATCCATATTTGTTATTTATTTGTATTTATCTAACTACCAACTCTTTGCTGCCGTTCTGGACCCATCCTTCAGTCCAGTTAGTCTGTTGCTCTCTGTCTCGGTTGCTATGGAAACCAAACATCCTCGCTATTAAAATCTGTTAAAATAAGTTCGAGTGACAATTCCTGACTAATTGAAGATGCATTGCGGACGTGTAAGTACATTGTATAGCTCCCGTGAAGCGTGTTTATTATGGTGGAATGCGTTACCGACAGCAGCAATAAACGAATCGGGCCTAAAGACCAATTCTGTCGCCATTTTTCGAATTACCGTTTCACTCACTAGTTAGCAGCAGCCCGAACCAGAAGTACTTTTACCGATTGATGTCCAGTCGAAAACAATCAAATGTACCTAAACCTTAACTTATTTCACATACTGAATTTAACTTCTCATTCATTAATAGGTAATTAATTAAGCCTTAATAATATGCTGGTTTTCCATCATATTACGTGGAGGGAAGACGGAAGGGCAGGGAGCCAGTAACACCTTCTTAGCAGTTTTCAGTATGCGAATCTGGTGTAATGTGATGCCAACTAGTTGTGATTCCGGCTTATCGCTAATGCACTAGTGCGCTTATTACTTATTAATCGCCATCTTCATGCAGTGTGCTGATCAGAATAAGCAGGCTGTGACTGGCAAATACGTCAAAAATCTCCCTTTGCCAGTGACTAAAAAAACCCGAGGGAGATATTCAAAGTAACATTACAAGCATGTATACGTACTACAATTTCAACAAGTAGTCAAAAGACATGGTGAATGTGTAAACACAATCAAAGATCAAATCGTAGGTTGTATAAACTATAATGTTATAAATATCTCAAAATAAACCGTATAAAACTACATCAGCTTTACTATAAACGTAGGCGTGGGATAGGGGAATAGAAGGTGACGCATTCTGTTACACGAATTTTTTTAATATTAATACAACGAGAGACAATCTAAATCTACGAAAAATCGACATAAAATCTACATAAAATCTTTAAAGACTGTTGGCCACTGAATCGGCCAATGGGATCGAACAACTTAGGTGCATGAGACCAGAGCTACTTTTCAATGTAGTACACGAGAAATATGTAACCGCATTACCAATCGACGAAAAATTGTAAAACAGTATTGAGGATAAACAATTTAGATGCATGAACATTATCAACCAACTGCTATCAAACAATTACTAACAATCAGTATAGCAAACGGGGAACTAGGCAGTTGGTCACATTGCCTAGATGAGGCCTTAGATTGGGGGTTTAATTATAGGTGACCCATAGATGCAGTAAAAATTAAGAAATCAGTAAAAAAAAAAAGGTAGAATTCTTGCTTACATTGAATCAAAAATATAAACGAATTTTGTCATTGGCCAGTGTAACTTACACACTGAAAACCAGTCTGGTGAATTACTAGGCTATTACGCTATTACCTGTACATGTTTAAATTTTCGACGTCCTTTGAGGTGGGAGGCTGGCTGTGCCTCGTAAAAACCTCCTGGTGTGTTAAACACCCAGGGAACACAACAACACTTTGAAATTCGGTGGTTTACTCGCTTTTGTTGTCTTCTGCTTTACTGTCCTGTTTTCAAATTGCAAGCCTTTGATGTTTCCCACTTCCACGGGTTTTTTTTTCCGGAGAGTCCCTCTTTTTCCTAAGGGCGATGCTATCAGGAAGGAAAAAAAAACAAGAAGTGAACGTGCTGTAAAGTATAAGTGTTAAGTGTAGCATCGCAAGTATTGGCACCTGATCCCATTAGGACGCGCTCGGTAATAAAACGGAAACCAGAAAGCGCCAAGCAAGCTGATTGCTGGCAGGATAAAACACAAATAAAACTTGAGCATGACGCAATTCCTCAACTCCTGCAGGTAAATTCTGTCAAGGCGGGACGCGACAAAGGGGGCCAATGCAAGTTCAGGGTAATTCTCATTACTGAAGGGGGGCAATACTTGGTTGGGGGTTGCTTGCCTCACTAAAGGATCAAAAAAGGATCGTTTTTTTTTATGTTCCATCCTAAATTTCTCTTTCTTGTGTCTTGCTCTGGTTCCATTCTTTCCTTGCCTCCAAGGTAGTTGCACGAACGCCAGGCCATTGCCGGACCTAATCGAAGGGTGACTGCCAATAAAATGGGCCCTAAACGTCTCTCCCCCCCCTCACTCCCCCCCCCCTCCCCTACGCCCTGGTCGCGTGAGCACATTATACTGCAAGGTCAGTAAGGTGAGGGCCCTTTCCTTGAAGAATAGGTCGTTGAGCGCCCACGTGCCTGATTTGTGTTTACGACTTAGCCAATAGCCGCTGGGTATTTCGTCGAAGAATGAGCAAAACATTGAATAACGAAATTTTGGGTGGCGAAAGTGGAATCGGAATTGTTTCCGTCCTTTCGCTTGTAAACAAACATGTTGAACGTGTGTTTATCCGTTGTTGTTGCTAAGGGAACATGTGCGATATTGGTTTTGAATTGATTTCCCAAAACCATGCGCAGAATCGGTGGTGGTCTTGTAACTTTATCAGTTGGTTTGAACAATCTACATGAAGTCACTAAAAATATTCCATTTGCTCTTCAAACCATGCGGTCCACAACATAGTTTGAATGTCTGACATCACAAGTGTTGTTTAAAACACTCAAATTAGAAATAAAACACTGGGCGTCTTAAAAACGAAGCAAATTTCAATTTGGCGTTCCACTTTTTGAATTAATGGTGAGAGGAGGTCACCTTATAAATCGCATAGCCACATTCACCCCAGTCAAACCTAAACGGAAGTAAATTCTAAACATGAAGGCGTCACTGACGAACGATTAAACTAATTTTTTTCGAAACTTAACTACGTCTAAAAGCCGGAAGAATGGTGAGATACAAGTCTAAAAGAAAATTCGTCTAAACTTCATGGTTCCTCCTCCTAATTACGAATTTTACCATTTTTTCATCTAACTAATGAAAAAAATAGTGGAATTCTTTCATTCAACCATTCTTTCAGTCAGCTAATGAAAGAACTTATCTGATTGTTTGGAGCACTGATGTTATGTGTTTAGCCGCAGTGAGCACGGTTTTGCAATGAGGCAGGCTCATTAAATAGCCAATCATAAAAACCTTTTTATAGTGTCCGCGGCCTATCTTGAGTTCGCCCCAGAGCGAATACAGACAATCGGTTGTATGTTTTCGATAGCAGAGCACCTTGTTGATATCCTAGATGGTTACAAAAACAATGGCGGCCGTCGATGAAAGCCACTCCCTCCAGGAAGATGTAGCCTCTCATAAAACATCTGCAGGACTCAAGATACGCTGCGCGCACAATAATATAGACGTATCCCGACCAACCTTTCAGCTTTTAAACGGATCTCACTTTAGACGAAATTAGGTCCAGACCTACTTTAGCCCTAGCTGCAAGTTTTAGACGTTATAGTCCAACTTGGATCCATTCCTGTTCAGACAAACTTGAGATATTTTACACGTGGTCCAGAGGGTTTACAGCCATTTCAGTTCCGCCACACTTCTTGATCTGCAATTTCCATTCTTGTCTAATAGAGCAGTGACATTTGCCGCCATACTGGCACCAGTATGGGTTTTGGAGGGCATAACTACAAGGTGCACTACATAAAAATGGAGGGAAAAACAACGGAAGAGCAGATTTCTTAGGCTTAAAATAACGTTGGTTTCTCCAACAACAAAAATCGCGCGTTTTAGGTCTAAGAAATCACTCTTCACAGCATCGGCTTCAGTGTGACGCCCTTCTGTTTCTCTCTGCAGTGCCCCTTGCAGCTAACCCATTAAGGCTCCAGCATAGAGTTATATACAATAATACTACGTCGTGTCACTGCTCTATATATAGGCTACTGTGAAGGATTTTGTTTCAAACATTGTACGGTTTTTATTCATTTTTTCTTTAAATCTAATTTTTGGGATAGTGATTCCAATATTTCAGTTTATGTCCAGCGTCAGAATGGTCGCAAAAGCTTGACGGCTGCAAACGAATGCCGTTTTGTCTAAAGTCGAATAGGGACGTCCTCATTCATTGTCGCGTAAGGTTTGGCTTCCACAATTCCATAATTCCACAATAATTCTGCCGTTTTCATACTCCGGAGCCATCTATTATCTGCGAAGTGACTGTAAAATGTTAAGGGTGCCTGCCTCCAGGTTGACTTTCCTTGTGACTCCGTTTTGCGACATTTAGTTCAAATATAGTCAAATGTTGCAAAAGAGCTTTCATAGGGAAAGGGTAGGCCTATGAACTTTTTAGGTGTGTTTATTCGGAAAGGTAAAGGTGGAGGAGGCGATAGCAGAGGAACAACAGGAGGACATAGTTAAGGCGCTGCATACTAAAAGTTTCAGGAACACCCAATACTTGAACTGGGTGGACATTTTGTATATTTGTTGTTCGTTTATGTGTCTTCGTGTTGTATATATTTTTTAATATAATTTCGCAATTTTCTGAAGAAACTGAGTAGTCGTATCAGGCCTAAGGTGTATCAAGTATTTTTCTATGGTAGCCTACTCGTGGTGGATGCACAGGGACTTGGACACATCATGCGCCGCATGGTTAATAACTAATTATATAATGATGGGGGCGAAACCAAACCCACGACAGAAACACTTACGTAGAATAATTCGTACTTGTTATTATGAAATTTTACGCTTACGCGCTATGGCGATCACTGGAACTCACACTGGACGTCTTTATTGATAACTTGTCTTATGTTCAAAGCCATTATTTCCACCACAACGTTGTCCAGAACGATCAGAGCAACATTTTAGCGTTTGCTATCCCAGCCTGGGTTTACGCAACGACTCGCCTTTGCATTTTCGCAGCTAGAAGCTTGAAATCATCTGAAATTCCAACATGGCGGCGGTTTTAGCTCTGCCGACTCGAAACGAAAGCACTAAATAATGTGACTTCAGAAGCGACTGGGATATTCATTCGTCAGGAGGAATTCTTTATCTTACTGCCACGGATTATAAGACTGTTTGCATTTGCTCAAACGATGTGGGATTTAGCTAATTCACGTAGCGTTGTTACCATGGCAACGATACCTTTGAAATCGCGATTACATTCTCGCTGCGAGAATGCAAAGGCGGGTCGTTGCGTAAACGCGCCCTAACTAACGGTAATACGTCACTTTCTAGGAGGATTTACAAAAGTTGTGACGGGCTGGGAGGGAGGGGGAGGGAGGCAACATTTGCGTATCATCATTTGTGTAGGGCTGCGGAGTATTTTTAGCTTTTTTTTCTACCCCTTCACACTCCGGTTCTCTCAGGTTCTCTCCGGTTCACTAGGATTTGTTGAGCATTCAAACGTTCAAACAGGCCCCTATTCAAAATGTGGCGTCATCAGTGGTGATTCTGCTGCAGTGGCAGAGGTGCCTCTCCCAGAATTATTTTGCACAAATGGACGATCTAAAGGTAAAAAATGAAGCTCTTTTCCGGTTACTTGTCCAGATCAACCAAAGGTTTTATTGGGGAAAAAAGCTTTCACGTATCAAAGCAATTATATGCTCATTAATTAATCTTGCCATCCCACGCTATGCCCTTACGTTTTTTTTTATCTAAAATTCGCGATCTTGGGTACACACACTTTCAGGAAACTTCGGTGCAAGGGGGTGGGGTTGGGATCACAAGACACTCTAACCCACACCCTACCCCGTCCTGTTTACAGACCGAGTATTTCATCGACAGCTTTGGTTGTTTTTGTTTGAACACTAACCAACATTTTGTGACGTATAACGCAGCCCTTCCAACAAACCATACTCGCCATTCGAGGTTGGGGGGAATGGAGGAAAGAGGACACAAAATTTGTTCTACTGAAATAATTTCCTGTCCTTTTCTTTTTTTCGTTTTCGGATACTACTGTGCATTGACGTGTGCTGCAGCCTAATATGTATTCACCGTCCGCTGACCTAGACAATTTAATTAATGTCTGGTTTTTATTCCGTGTCGGGCTGGTTAACATCGAATGTATGACCTCCAGCTTGCGTAAATCTCAGGGCAGTTTCTTCGCTTAGCTGGTTGGGAGGTGGAGGGGAGGGGGGTGGGGCGTGGGAGGCTAATTACAGACTTTGATTTGCCAAGATAGACATCAAATCTTCCTGTCTCCGATGACGTTGCAAGGAGGCTTACGAAGGTTACGTCCTGTTTCGCCAAATCCCGTTTCGCCATAAAGAAAGCAGCTCAACAGCTTTTGCATCAGGGGCCAATTCCGTTTCGCCAAACCCGTTTCGTCAAATACCATTCGCGCAATTTTAGGCACACAAAACATTTAAAACATTTAAACGCGAACATTTACAACATGATAATGGTCAGACATTTATAGACAAACACCCGTTTTCCGGTAATAATTTATTTCAAGTTACGTACCTCGCTCGCGCTACCGTGCTCGCTGCGGCTAAACACGTAACATCAGCAACAGCAACTTATCGCAAATTACTTCCAATTAGGCATGACTCTTTAACTTCTGCAATGTTAATTTTTTGAAGAATATTTTGATTCTGCCAAACGGGATTCTGAAAAACGGGAATTCCCGTTTGGGAAAGGATAACCATCACGTGTAAAACTGACTATTCTTAAAAGAGAACCTTGTCATTGACATAGTGACGATCAAGCATTCTAAAGTGTCCGCGGCCTATACTGAGTTCGCCCCAGAACGAAAAAGATAATCGATTGTATTTTTTTGGTAACAGAGTGCCTTGTTAATATCCTAGAGAGTTACAAAAACAATGGCGGCCGTCGATTAAAGCCGCCCCCTCCAGGAAGGCGTAGCCGCTCATAAAATATCTGCAGGACTCAAGAAACGCTGAGCATACAATAAACAATATTTAAAGTACACGTTTTTCCGTCTGTATTGCCAGTTTTCAAAACACTAATAAATCAATTGGTCTATGCCAATGCTTGTCTCGGTTAAATGTTTGCCTTTTAAAGCCCCATTACATAGAAATAATGTACCGTATTAAATTTCGTGTACGTAAAATTTTGTCAAATTAGTTTTAGCGAAACGAGAGTTCACTCTTACGAAAATTAGTTAGGATATCGCAGGTTCAGACGGGCCAGTATTGATACATTGTATTGTGAATCTCACAAACTTAATAGAAATTAGCCGATTTATAAAAAAAAAAAGGCGCTAAAATTACAACAATTAAGTTTCACACAACTAACTTCACACAATCAAACATGAATTAAGCAAACTCCATATACTCAACTCACCTGGTTTTAATGTCGTTATCAGAATTGATATGGGTCACCAGGTTATCAACCCAGACCCGGACGTGACCGGGAAGACCCCAATGGCCATAATAGTTCTAAACTTGTAAGTCTGTTTTTTTTTTTTTTTTTAATTCAAAGCACGTCGTTTTTGTCTTGTTCAGCTTTTGGCGTGCAGGCTTCGTAACCGTGAGCTTTTCAGCTATTAAATGGTGAATATTTTTTTTTACCTCGTACGTTAAATGGATATTCTCTGCTGGTAATTTCATTGCACTGACCAACAGTACTGAAGCTGCCAAGATTTTATTTTAATCGTGTCGATTTAGTAGTATCCTGGCAGTAATCCAGATTTATGCTGGATAAACCATTTTTGAACAACCCCATACTG
Source organism: Lithobius niger (assembly GCA_023313725.1). Classification (NCBI taxonomy): domain Eukaryota; kingdom Metazoa; phylum Arthropoda; class Chilopoda; order Lithobiomorpha; family Lithobiidae; genus Lithobius; species Lithobius niger. The sequence goes on from JAHWFP010086654.1 coordinate 69,452, forward strand.
TTAAAAATGTTTGTTACTTTATCGTACATTCACCAGTCAGAGTTGACGATCTAGCTCGTTTTCATTATTACGTTCCATTTCTCTGAATTTCAAGTAAGAACGCCGGTAAGAGTGGAGGCTAGATTTTGAAATATGCGTCCCATCAGGGGGTAGTACCTCTTACAGTCGCAATGTAACGTCACGAAAGGGGTTACTAGCGCAAATAGCGCTCACCCTTTGACAAGGACCGCAGAAGCAGTGACAAAATGGCTCTGGTAATCGTAGCTTAAGCCGGCCAACAGTGGAGTTCAACGATGCCAGCAAATAAACATTCTGCAGTCGCAAACAAACCGCATATGACAAATGTTAGCTAACACAATGCATCTACACGAAATTCGCTCTCCCGCGCTCTCCTTATTGTTATTTTGCCTCAAGGTTTTTAAGCTGCGTGATGGCAATATATACGTGAGTTATTGGGACACACAACTTTTTATTAAATCAGAATAAGATGGCCTCTGGTGCACGTGTAGTTTACCATACGTGGTCCTAGGTTGCAGTGTGTCTTACTCGGTGTTGGAACGCGGAAGTTCTGGTTGCATGAAAGTTTTGTGTTTGTAGGAAAAAAGTTGTTGTTTGTCCCAACGAGCCATCCTAGTAACAACACGCGTTCCTTCTCATTTGTCCTCCAAACTCGTGTCCTTGTGATATGACGCTTGCCGAGTATTGCTTCTGTACGAATATGCACGTCCCGTTACGAAGTTAGTATATTGCTCTAAAGTTTCATCATACGTGACTCATCTTAAGCATGTGGTCCGTAATTTTATGGTACAACGACACGGCAACGAATTACCAGTTCTTAGTACTAGGTTTTTTTTTCCCCAGTGCGATATAGGGCTACTCAGTAGCCGATTTCTACATAGGCTAACCAGTCTGTAGCCTATGGTACCAATGCCTAGAGGACCCCACCTTGGCTTTTGCTTTAGTTTGTTTTCATCCCAACCAATAAAAACGAAAAAGAGTATTACTAAAGGCTTCACGCGTTTCAGCAAATCATTTATATTCGAGCAGCGTTAGTCGCCCTTTTTGGGGGAAGCGGGGGAAGGGGGAGGGTGGACATACCAACTTAATCTTCCGTAGGTTAACAAACAAACTCTTACGTTACAAATTGCGACAAAGACCACATGTGAAATGTTGTGAGTGGTAAAATGGCTGCAATGATTCATCCCATCAAGTTTGTTCTCGCCAATTGCAGCACTGTTGAAACAATTGTATGTGTTGCGGGATGTGGGGGTTGGTAGAGGGTACCCCAAAGGCTGAGGCACCTGGCATATTCAGCCTAGGGGCGCTAGCCGGGCCCTGGGTGTACTTATGTAGGCTTTCGGTATTGACCATACATACCGATCTAATTCATGTGTATACTCCTACTCATACTGTAAACTTAAAGAGTACACTTTAGTATAAATTAGGAGTATACATGGATTTCATAGGTAGTATAAGTATGTGTACTTGCATAATTAAAAAAAGGAATACTAGGGCGTGTAATAGTATATATATTTTCGACAAGGGAAGGGGTGCTGACAAGGCAAAATGTGCATGACTGTGTGGGGGGAGACAAAGTGAAGGACGCGTCGACCTTTTTAATTTTAGCCACAGGGAAACTGAATAATTCCGTGGTCTAATGATTCTCGTTGATGACCCCCAACGTATGTTTGAAATTTTGTGTGGCGTCAGTCATCCCGCAGCCAAGGGCGACTGCGGGACTGCTGCACGGAAGCTGTTTACATTGGGGCGAGTGAAAATTGCGAGGCCTCAAAAAAGAGCCATTGATATGTGTAAAAAGCAGCTTTCATTCGTTCAGTTTCTGAGGAATGTGTGACGCATCACAAAGAGAAATACGAACCCTAAAGACGTAATTCAAGCTGGTAATGGTCTTAAGGAATTGTAAACACTAATAAATAGTTGGCAGTTGAAGGCGAAAATAACTATTACCGTTTTGTGCACGAACTTTGGTGAATTTATGCTGGTGGCGTGGGGGGTAGGGGCGAGCGTAGCAGGCGCGTTCCCCCCCCCCCCCCCCCCCCCCCCCCCGTTTAATGCCAGGGATATAACGTGTTCGAAATCTCGGAAAAAAAGATGAAGGTTCAAACGCAAATGCAGGAAATGAAGCCCTAGTGGGGATCAAAGCGGACTGAAGGCTTTTTTTTTGTTGTTTTTGAAAGGATATTTCTTAATCACACGAAACTTTTCAATCATCCGACAGGCCAGATTGCAAAGATTTCATCGTGCTAGAGATATCAAATGTTTTGATTATAACGTTTATTTAATTTAAAAATAAACAACAGCTGATTTAATTTTCGGCCAAATTTTCCGGTCTTTCTCACTCACGCACAGATGAATATACAATGAAATGATGAGGGCCAGATAATTAAAATTGATTAAAGATGATCAAACTTGTTTCATTCTTACAATTTGTTCACGGAAATCCCCTGTCATGAATGAAATTAATAATTTCAGGGAATGGAAAAGTGGCAAAGGTGGCACTACCTGTAAATAACATTTAAGATACGTGGCGTCAGCACTCATTCCAAGACGGGGCGCATCTGATGCATAATACTGGGAGTTACTCCCATACTTTATGTTTTATTTTCATTTTATTGAATATGTAACATATTTGACCATCTTTATTCAATTTTAACTTCTGGTACTCATCATTTCATTGTATATTTGTCTGTAGGTGAACAAGGTCAGAAACTTTGGCCGAAGATTAAATTAGCTGGTGTTCTTATGTACTTGTGGGATATAACTGTCAGCAGGCGTTTTTTTATTCTATAACCCAACAACCCACAAAGTAATCATGAATTTTACAAATCAGCAGCCTGTTTTGGCACAGTTTAGCGTGGAAAAGATAGGAAAGGGAAAAAAATGGACCCTAAACCCCTTGGCCCCCGGTGGCCACCCAGCCACCTCTGCCAGTCCGCCCCTGGCTTGGTCGCTAAGCCAAGATGATACGATATCGAATCGCTTTACAGACTCATGCACACGACGTCTAGCACCGTAGGAGTTAATAAATATTAATTAAAAACAACAACAACAACAACAAAAGCGCAGATGTTGTAGATCTTTTTAAAAGAGCACCTATTCAATGTACGAGAGAAACGAACAAAGGACAAACGAGTGGATACTGTTTGGTCTCCGAGCCTAGAGGGTGCGAGGTCTAATCATATTCCCGGCCTGGCAATGAATGGGTTAACAAATTTGCTACAAAAATTAATTCGAAGCAAACTTGGTTACAGAAATTATATTAGCAGTAACTCACGCCTCCATGGCGTTGCACCCCCCAGTTCATTTTCGATTAAAACACGTGGCATTTTATTCCGTTCAAGCGAGGAACATGTAATTTCAAACCTGATTTACAAAAAGGTCGATGACGAGGAGTAATCACCTATAGTATCAGTCACATTATAATAGTAGGTTAGATCTGGTTGTGTTTAACATTGTAACTGGTTATTTAAATTTGCGATCCAGTTGATAGAACCAGGAGTGTCCGAACCTGCAAGCTCTAACCCTAATGGTCGAAATAGTTTAACTTTAGCACTTGCGATGTTGGCACCAACGCGTTGTAACACCTCCGTTTGGAAATATTTGGACGTTAAGGCAAGACGGTGTGCCAACTTACGTGCTAGGGATGACGAATTCATGGCGGCAGGTTAACAAACTTTTAATAACTTATTTCAGATTTCGAGGGCGTTTTACAAGCTAAGAAATGTCAAGCAAATGTGCGATGAAAGCTTCATCCACCTGCGACTTAAATAAATATACATGC